>OX578152.1:36184020-36381520 GCA_951213105.1 Amaurobius ferox | reverse complement strand
TATGGAGGATAATTTTCCATGCTATGGAGAAAAAGGTAAGGAACTGCTGATTTATCATTTACAAGATTATCAGAGTCCAAATAAATAAACGCTCTTTATAAAAAAAAAATCTAGGTCAGATGGAGGGCGGGAATGCGCAATAATTTCTGCCTGAGAAAAATGTTTCTACCATCTTGAAATGTTCTTTGATACTCTCTTTGTCTGACCACTGTAGGCCAAGTTATACAGACAGATATCACTCCAAAAATACACAAAACGTATTCAGGAGGTCTTAAAACATGTATTGTCATTAAAATCTCGAAATCCAAAATTTCCGTGAATACAATACTTTCTCAATACTACATATGAGGTGGCTTTAGCCTCTGACACAAGTGTAGCGAAGTTGCTAGGAAATGATTCGATTTTCAACTCAGTAGTAGCAGTCTGCGAGTTTTTGTAATTTGTCTAGTACCAGAACGAATTACGAGGCGCTGCCCGGGTTCTAAATAAGCGTGAAAAATACAGATATAAATAACGCAACTCAATTTCCAAATCATCTGTTTTGAATCAATATATTTCCCGCGCTCAGTTTATTCATGACCAACCATTACAGTTGCGCAAATGGTTCGTGATATAACTTAAATAAGTCCTTTGATTCACTGTAAAAAACTCCGCAGAATGTAGTTCTTTTTCTACAATCCAGACTGTCCGACCTACCCGAAGGTGTAATATATCTATTTGAACGGCCGGGAAGTGCCACCCAATTTAAACCCGAAACCTGTGAGGCAGTATCCACAGGACCGTGCCTTTCTTCCCTACCACCAACTCCTCGGAAGGACTTACTGATCGACCCCCATATTTGACGTGCCCGCACTCCGCATGAACACGGGGACAGTTTGGGTAATGTATATTTTCTTCTTTTTTGACCCAGACCGTCCGACCTACTCAAAGGTGTAAAGTATCTGTTTGGACGCCCAGGATAGTACCACCCAATTTAGACCGGAACCCATTGCGGGGCGGCATCCCCAGAGATCGCACCCCCTTCCCCTACAACTAAGCTCTCAGAAGGTATTATGGACCCACATATTTAATGTGCCCGGGTTCCGCGTAAACACAGGAATAGTTTGGGCAGAGCCGAAAATCGAAATCGGGTATTTCGAGTGCAATCCCTGTGCGCTAACCACTGAGCTGTCCCACCCCGCAGAAATTACTTGAAATCGTAAAAAAGAAATTAACCTCATATTTGGACCGATTTGGATGCAGGCCCTAACGCAGCCTTTGTTAATAAACACCTGGGTTTCTGTTTCTCACAGGACGGCTGGATGCACAATTCTTACAGTGTATATCATAACTTTTTGTAGTCTTATAGTGTATACCATAACTTTTTGTAGTTTTATAGTGTATATCATGACTTTTTGTAGTCTTATAGTGTATATCATAATTTTTTGTGGTCTTATAGTGTATATCATAATTTTTTGTATTCTTATTGTGAAAGCCCCAGGCCGTCCGACTCGTCCAGAGGACTTAGAGTATCTAATTGGACATGTATTCTTATTGTGTATATCATAACTTTTTGTAGTCTTATAGTGTATATCATAACTTTTTGTAGTCTTATAGTATATATCATAACTTCTTGTAGTCCTATAGTGTATACCGTAACTTTTTGTAGCCTTATAGTGTATATCATAACTTTTTGTAGTCTTATAGTGTATATCATAATTTTTTGTAGTCTTATAGTGTAAATCATAATTTTTTGTATTCTTATTGTGTAAATCATAACTTTTTGTAGTCTTATGGTGTATATCATAACTTTTTGTAGTCTTATAGTGTATATCATAACTTTTTGTAGTCTTATAGTGTATATCATAACTTTTTGTAGTCTTATAACGTATATCATAACTTTTTGTCTTATAATGCATATCATAACTAGACATAACTTGTTTTAATTGTAAGCAGCAAAAGGATATAAAAATATGCGTTATTACTTTTGAGAGATAAAGTTGTATAATTTTTTTGAAAACCCCTTTGCATCGTCAGACTTAAATTGAATTTTCAAAATAGATTTTTTCGCTGACCTGAAAGCTGAGACAAATCGATTGAGACGAAAACTAAGGTTCTAACTAAAGTGGAAGTGCTCGATTATTAAGCAAAGTGCTTTTGAATTTTTTTATTATCCCTTTGCACCTTCAACCCTAATTCAAATTTTTGAAATTTTATTTTTCCCCTTAGTTTCGAAGTTAATATAGATCGAATCTCATCCAAAATCAAGATTCTAACTATAGTGAAAGTGTCTGATAATTTTGACACAACACCCCCTCACTTAATCACTCAATCCCTCAGTCCATATTGATGTAGACATGGGATGGGCGTATGCTGGATTTTTTCCAAGGGGTGCTAAAATTAATTGCATTCAAAATTTATACTATCAACTTTGAAATATGTATTGTTACACAGTAAATTTGAATAGATGGTATGAGCATCACATTTTAAAAATTAGTGTCTATAGCATTTTTAAAAAGTAGTATGCACCAATTTTTAAAAATTAGTATGTACCACCTTTAAAAAATATCCCCCCTTTCATAACCTAACTCTAACCCTCCTGGAGACAGAGCAACTAAACAAACAAATTAGACATTTATAAACATACCAAATGAAATAATCCCAAGTTTTCCATTTAGATATAAGTTTAAAAAGTTTTTATTAATATACACGCGAGAGAAAACACACAGCTGTAGTTTAATGTTCTAATTCCAAAAGCATTTTTCTTGTTTGTTTGTTTGTTTTTTCTCATATTCGCTTGTAATTAAATTAACAATTTTCCAGGTTCCAACCCCCTGATGTCCCCTAAATACGCCCATGGATATAGGCACAAAACAGATAATATGTTTCTGCTGCATGGTGCAATATTATTTTGACACGTTTCTTTATTTATCCCTTTTTCCCCTATGCTTCTATTTTTATAACAAAAATTTCCCATTCTGGGGAAATTTTCACAGGATATGACAACACGACTTCCAGATAATTCAGTATGATGGTAAATACTCGCTTTCGTAAATTGAAAACAAAAAAGATCACTCATGCATAAAGCATTGATTATGAAACACTTTCCAACTTCATTGCAATTTCATTTAAACATCTCTAAAATGCGATACATTCCTAGGTAATATTTTGAAAATGATCACAATACTACATTAATTTATTATATTTGAAAACTTAAAACTTCATCGAAAAAAATGAACTTCATTCAAATGACGGCATTGAAATAAAATTGCTTGGTTTAAACATCTCTAAAATGCGATACATTCCTCGGTAATATTTTTAAAATTATCATAATACTACAATAATTCATTATATTTGATAACTTCATCGAAAACAACAGAAATTTATTCAAATGACGTCATCGAAATATAACACGCCTGGCTCTCTCTATAAAAGCAGCATTTCATTCATAAACATTTTCCTATTCATTTCATTCATTACAATACTATAATAATTTATTTTATTTAAAAACTTAAGACCATGGAGTTACAAGTAATTAAACTCTATGCTTAAAACTTCATCGAAAAAATCATCCTTCTCTCTGTAAAATCAATGCATATTTCATTCATATCAGCTATATTGCAGACTCCATGAGCTAAATAATTTTGCGTTAAAGAAATGCAGCAATTCTTATACAACTCATTCTACATATTTTGCTGTTTACATTTTCAATAAGTGAAAAGTAGGCTTCGTTGTAGAAATAATCAAATTTGGATGATCATTTAAACTCAAATATATTGTAATTGCATTGTTTCAGTATGTAGATGCACAGAATTTAAACAAAAATAAAGCGGTTTTAGGACGGATACAACACTAAATATAAATTAAAAAGAACTTTAAAAATGACGATTTTGACACAAGATGGATGCCATATTTTATTTTGAATTGGGTCACGTGATCTCTTCATATAGTGGTCGCGTGATCGCTTCATATAAAAGGTGTAATTACTATTTTAATTTTTATTTCATAAAATACTGAATATATTTTGCTGAATTTTTTTTTATATATTTTATGGGATAATGTGAATGTTTTCTAAAATTTTCGAAGCAATTTGTGAATTTTAAATTTGCTTAAAAAATGTTTGAAAAATTAGGTCCCATAGGGTTCAATGTATTTCACTTTTTCAACCCGGGTTCAATCCAAATCTAATTGAGTGATATTATGTATTTATATTTCCATACGTCCCACTGACAGTCTGGACAACATACTAAAATTTCATTTTGATAAAATCATTTTTACGGCAGTTATCGTGCTAACGGACAGACAGACAAACAAACAGACAGAATGAACAAAGTCATAAACACTTTTCGACTTTGTTGTAAATTGTTAATAATTTAACCAAGTTGCATTTAACCATTTTAACGATTTTAACGAAATAGGTTGAAGGCACTGAAAAGCGCGGGAAACGAAATGGAAAGCATACGTGTTGACAAAAACAGTTCCAACGTATTTTCACTTCAAAGGGAAAAGAAATATTTCCGTATCCCTCAGCTGTGTTCTTAAGACAGATATCTTTACCCTTTCTTCAGGAGTGTTTGCTGAACAAACTGCTTGGGACAGTTCCAGGAAAGATTATGTAATTGTTACACATGCTGGTATTCGTAAAACTATTCAAGCCAAAAAAATATGATGTAGACAGCACATGACTTTTCCTGCAGACTCATATTCACTCATATTTCTTCAATAATTCATTAAATTGAGTTTAATTGCACAAAATAACACCCATAATTATTTAAAATTACATTGAATTTGCACTTTTAATTCAATATTCGGTTTAGTTATTTTCAAATGCGAAAAAAACTAAAATATCTCGAGAACTGCTAGTTCTAGAGAAATGGGGTCGCTCTTATTACTTTCCTTATATACATAATGTATAAGGGAAGTATTGTGACGGGGTCGAAAATTCGAATTCGAGTTTCGACGGGAGAGCACGTTTCAAGCATCCCTAATCACGATTCAAACATTTTTGAGGTGATTTCAGTGTGTGTGTGTGTGTGTGCGCGCATCAGTGTGACTGTGGAGACGATATCTCATGAACAAATAGAGCGATTCGAATGAAATTTGGTACAAAAATCACTATCCGTGAATACTGGAAGCCTATTGTTTTTAAACGTAATCGAATGTTCAGAACCCCCTAAATTTTCGAGTCAAATTTTGAAAAAAATCATCGAAAAATCAAAACCTTTAATAAAGTTACGCAAATAGATGTTATTCTTCCTTAGAAAACGATTGACATAAATTTTAGACCACTATCATGAAACGTTCTCCAGATATTTCACATTTTTTAAATGAATTTATCAAAAAATTCCTTAAATTAAAAAAAATATATTATTTGTTGAGAAACATGTTCATTTTTTATATGTAATATCATGCGATAAATTTGGTGACATCATTCTCGTGGATTTAGCTCGTTCCATTCACTGTAAAGATATTTTGAGTAATACTTCTGTATTTGAACGTCAATAGTTATTTATCTGCTATAAGAATAATTTATTTCTCCGTCCACAACGCTTGGCAAGATTTTGGCGTCGAATTTGGCGGAATGTCGCCAACTTGGCGACTTTTTAAAATATTATGCCAAATTAACGGAAATATCGCCAAAAGGATAAAAATGACACTAAATCAATGAAAATGACGACTCATTGACGAAAATTCAATATCTTGGAAAGAATATAAATATCTACTATAAGAAAAACCTATTTTTTTATTGTAAAAGTAGTAAATTCATTGCATTATATAAGGAAAGTCATGTGTTGCCCCCATCAGAGTTTTCTTTTCATCGTTAAGAACTCCATGTAAAACAAGCATTAAATTGATATATTTGAGCTTTCGTAGTCTTTTATTTTAGATTTTGGCGATTTTTTGGACCATTCCGCAAAAAAGGCAGGTTTTTTTTTTTTGCGAATCATACCAAAATCTAAGCAGCAACAAAATAACCCAAAAGTGACTTATCTACCAAATTTTGTGATTTTTGGTGTATTAGTTTTTACTCTAGAGTGGATACAGACAATTTTTGCAAGCCATTTCGTGAAAAAGGTAGGTCCTTTTATCCGGAATTGTGCCAAAATCTAATCAACACCAGAATAAGCCACAAGTTACTTACCTACGAAATGTTATGAAATTTGGCCAATTAGTTTTTAAACTAGAGTGGATACAAATTATTATAAATTATTAAGTTATTTAATTTAAGGAGAAAAACAAATTCAATTAAATTCTGACTTTTGCTATATCCTCCAGAAAGAAAAATCTGATGTGGGCAGCACATGACTTTCCCTGCAGACGTATATTAACGTTATCTTTATTTTAATTAAATTTATTTCACTTTTAATTCAATTTTCGTTCTCATTCGGTAATCGGGCTTATTTTCAAAGGCGGTGTAGGGAAAGTACGAAAAACTAAAATATCTCGAGAACGGCTAGTCCTAGTGTAATGGGGTTGGTTTTATTCTTTTCTTCGCTAAAAACGCATTAAACCTACCTTATAAAAGAACGCTATTAAACGCTACCTTATAAAAGAAGATAGTCGTATTTCTGTCTGCGTCGTCTGTAGCTGATTTCCCCTTTCGTTTCAACCTATGTGGAGTCGTTCGCAACTATTTCACACGCATGCGCACAGATATCCAAATCTCCCCGTTTGATCGGTAATGAACCGATTTTTGTAAAATTCACTCAAAATCGTACTTTAACATAAAATAACCAATAAAAAAAATTTAAAAAGCGAATTTTAAAGTCTGTCGTATCGGGTGTTCAGCAAATCCAGTGCCAAATTTCGCGACTGTCCGAAGCTTAGACTTTCAGCTACAGACGACACAGACAAAAATAGATGTATCTTTTTTTATAAGGTAACATATCCATGGCTTTTATACTAAAATTTTCTGGGGGAAAAATATTTTCTCTAGACAATAGTATGAGTACAGTGTGACGAAGAAGTAATAGTGTGACGACCGCCTATACCTACCAATGTTGTAATCTGTCCCCCACCGACAGATGGCGCTAATTTCGAATATGAGATCAAAGTCAGAGCGTTAACATTAAAACTAATCTGAATTCAATCCAAATTTAATGATCGATATCTTTGAAAATTGGTGTGAAATTTGGTTTGATTATTGCAAATAGTATACACAAAAAGTCATTTCATTTTTAGAGAGACGAAGCTAAGGATCGTTTTCTATTTTTAACACTTTGCAACAAAGTTGAAAAGTATTTATGACTTTGTTCATTATGTCTGTCTGTCTGTCTATCTGTCTGCCCGTTAGCACGATAACTGCCGTAAAAATGACTTTATCAAAATGAAATTTTAGTATGTTTTTCAGACTGTATGTGAGATCTATGGGAATATAAATGAATAATATCACCCAATTAGTTTTGGATTGAACCCGGGTTGAAGAAATGACATACATTGAACCCAATTGGACCTAATTTTTCAAACATTTTTTAAGCGAATTTAAAATTCACAGATTGTTTCGAAAGTATTAGGAAATATTCAAATTATCCCATAAAATATATAAAAAAAAATTCAGAAAAATATGTTAGGTAGTTTTTCAATAAAAATTATTTAATTTAAGGAGAAAAACAAATTCAATTAAATTCTGACTTTTGCTATATCCTCCAGAAAGAAAAATCTGATGTGGGCAGCACATGACTTTCCCTGCAGACGTATATTAACGTTATCTTTATTTTAATTAAATTTATTTCACTTTTAATTCAATTTTCGTTCTCATTCGGTAATCGGGCTTATTTTCAAAGGCGGTGTAGGGAAAGTACGAAAAACTAAAATATCTCGAGAACGGCTAGTCCTAGTGTAATGGGGTTGGTTTTATTCTTTTCTTCGCTAAACACGCATTAAAGCCGCATTTAGTGGATATATTTGAGCATACGTAGCTTTTTAGTTTAGATTTTGACAATTTTTGCGGGCCATTCTGCAAGAAAAGGCAGGTTATTTTTTTCTGAATCGTTCCAAAATCTAGTCAGCACCAGGGTGACCTATACGTGACTCATCTACCGAATTTTGTGAAATTCGGTCCATTAGTTTTTCAGCTAGAGTGGATACAAACTTTTGCGGGCCGTTTCGCAAAAAAAAGCGGGTTCTTATATTCCGAATCGTACCCAAAACTAATCAGCACCAGCCCCGCCCACAAGTGACTTACTTACAAAATTTAGTGAAATTCGGTCCATTAGTTTTTTAGTTAGAGTGGATACAAAATCTGCACAGACACACACGCAGACGTCACGCTAAAAATGGTTTTTTCATATTCTAGAGGTCTCGAAACGTGTAGATCCGTCGAAAACTCGAGTTGCGATTTTCGGCATGATTCCAATACTTTCCCTATACATTACCATGTATTGCAGGGAAAGTAAAAATCTGATGTGGGCAGCACATGACTTTCCCTGCAGACTTATATCCACGTTCTATTTATTTCAATTAAATGTAATTCACTTTTAATTCAATTTTCGTTCTCATTTGAAAACTGGACTTATTTTCAAAGGTGGGATGGGAAAATACGACAAAAACTAATATATCTCGAGAACGGCTAGTCCTAGTGTAATGGGGTTGGTCTTATTCTTTTCTTCGTTAAAAGTTACGCACTAAACAAGCATTTAATGGATATATTTGAGCATACGTAGCTCTTTAGTTTAGATTTTGGAAATTTTTGCGGGCCATTCTACAAAAAAAGGCAGGTTATTATTTTCTGAATCATACCAAAATCTAATCAGCACCAGGGTGACCTATAAGTGACTTATCTACCGAATTTTGTGAAATTCAGTTCGTTAGTTTTTCAGCTAGAGTGGATACAAGCTTTTGCGGGCCATTTCGCAAAAAAAGGCGGGTTTTTTTATTCCGAATCGTACCCAAAACTAATCAGCACCAGCCCCGCCCACAAGTGACTTATCTACAAAATTTTGTGAAATTCGGTCCATTAGTTTTTTAGTTAGAGTGGATACAAAATCTGCACAGACAGATAGACAGACAGACAGACACACAGACAGACACACAGGCAGACAGACACACACACAGACGTCACGCTAAAAATGGTTTTTTCGTATTCTAGAGGTCTCGAAACGTGTAGATCCGTCGAAAACTCGAGTTGTGATTTTCGGCATGATTCCAATACTTTCCCTATACATTACCATGTATTGCAGGGAAAGTAATACAAACTCTACAGTGGATACAAACTCTACACAGACAGACACACACACACACACACACAGACACACACACAGACAGACACACAGACACACACACAGGCGTCGCGCTAAAAATATTTTTTTCGTTTTCTACAGGTCCCAAAACATGTTGATCCGTCGAAAACTCCAGTTGCGATTTTCGACATGATTCCAATATTTTCCCAATACATTACCATGTATTGTAAGGAAAGTAAAATAAACTCTCAAGGAAACAGAGCAGAACTTTTCTTACACATGTACAAATTTTAATATTCTGAAACCCCTTTGGCTAGATAAAATCGGAAATCCCTCTAAAAGGTTTTAACGACGTATTTAAATAAACTGATTCAAGTGTATCAAAACAGCCGAGCAAAATATTTTTATATATATTTGTTTACATTTATTTTTGTTTACACATTTTACTGTTATTGGTGACAAACATTTTGCAATATCATTGTTTTTACCGAAGATGATGTTTGAGGTAGCTATATCTCAAGATCAGGTTCGATAAAAACTGATATGGATTCAACATCAAATTTCAGAGGAGGTAGAGGGTAACTAAAAATTTCTGGTTCTTTTTAAAATTCCGGTTCAAAAACATTTATTTTCTATGAAATAACTATTTCTCCGAATCGGCCATGGATAGAGCTTAGATATCGACTGATATGGATTCAGCATCAAATTCTTAAATGTGTGGAGGATTCACTAAGGACTTCAACTTCTTGTTAAAAATTTCTATTCAAACACTTGTTTTTTCTGAAACAGCTATAGATAGAGCTTAGATGATAACATGTGGATTTAGCATCAAATTCTAAAAGATCTTGGGTTCTCACTAAGGATTTTCACTTCCGGTTCTTGAGATGTCACTTTTGATTAAAAAGTTTGTATTTTTCTTGTAACATCTATTTCATAGAATTGGATATGGGCAGAGATTGGATGATGACTGATATGAATTCGGAATCGAACGGGGTTGGGAGATTCACTAAGGATTTCCTCTTCCGGTTTCTGCGAAAATTCGTATAACTGTGTGAAATAAAGGTGCAAAAAAGTGTAGAAATACTTGATAATTTCGTAGACAATTAAATGTACATACCACCAGGCCACTATATAAAGCCTCTATCATAAATTTCATGTTTACTTATTTTACTGTTGAAACCTTTCGCTTTCTATTTATGTTATCATAAGGCAGTTGAGGTCGCAGTTTTATTCACTAAACAAGTGTGACTTCTTCTACTGTTATAAGAGTGTAACTTATTACTTTCCCTGCAATACATGGTATAATGTATAGGGAAAGAATTGGAATCATGTCGAAAATCACAACTCGAGTTTTCGATGGATCTACACGTTTCGAGACCTCTAGAATACGAAAAAACCATTTTTAGCGTGACGCCTGTGTGTGTGTCTGTGCAGAATTTGTATCCACTCTAACTAAAACCTAATGCACCGAATTTCACAAAATTTGGAAGGTAAATCACTTGTGGGCTAGTCTAGTGCTGATTAGTTTTGGGTACGATTCGGGATAAAATAACCCGCCTATTTTTGCGAAATGACCTGCAGAAGCTTGTATCCACTCTCACTGAAAAACTAATTTACCGAATGTCACAAAATTCGGCAAAACAATCACTTGTGGATCACCCTGGTGCTGATTAGATTTTGGTACGATTCGAAAAAATAACCTTCCTTTTTTTGCAAAATGGCCCGCCAAAAATCCTCAAAATCTAAACTAAAGAACTACGTATGCTCAAATATATCCATTAAATGCTTGTTTAATACGTAATTTTTAGCGACGAAAAGAATAAGACCAACCCCATTACACTAGGACTAGCCGTTCTCGAGATATTTTAGTTTTTCGTATTTTCTCTACACCACCTTTGAAAATAAGTCCGGTTACCGAATGAGAACGAAAATTGAATTAAAAGTAAAATAAATTTAATTAAAATAAAGAGAACGTGGATATAAGTCTGCTGGGAAAGTCATGTGCTGCCCATATCAGATTTTTTTCTTTCATCCAAGTTTTTTTCCTTTCATGTTTTCGAATGATAATTTGGAGTCTTTACCTGGGTCACATGATGCATCTATTTATTAAGAAACGCATTCGTACGTCAAACTGATGCACTTTATCTGTATCCTAGAAAAGGAAATTGTAATCAACTTTTAATGTTTAACGTTTAATAAACGCCCGCTACATAAAAAATCTGATGTGGGCAGCACACGACTTTCCCGCAGACTCAAATTCATTTTTTCTATATTTTTTTAAGAACTCATTAAATTGAGTTTAATTGCACAAAATAACACTAAATTTGCATTTTTTATTCAATTTCTGCTTTTATTTGGTAATTGGACATTTTTCCAAAGGCGGCATAAGAAAAATGCGAAAAATCTCAAAATCTCGAGAACGGTTAGTCCTAGAGTGATAGAGTTGTTCTTATTCTTTTCCTCGTCAAAAATTACGTATAAAACAAGCATTTATTTGATACATTTGAATATACGTAGATTGTTTTTAGATATTGGAGATTTTTGAGGGCCATTTCGTAAAAATGGCGGATTGTTCTTTTCCGAATCGTACCAAATTATAATTAGCACCTGAGTATCCCACAAGTGATTTATCTACCACATTTTGTGAAATTTGGTCAATTAGTATTTCAGCTAGAGCGGATACATGAAATTTTTACGGTCCATTTTGTAAAAAAAGGCAAGTTCTTTTTCTCCGAATTGTACCCAAAACTAATCAGCACCAGGATCACACCCAAGGATCTTACCTACCAAATTTTATGAAATCCGGTCCATTAGTTTTTGAGTTATAGTGGATACATACATTGCACAGACACACACACAGACACACGGCTGGTCGCCGTTAAGTCGCCGAGTGAATACGCATGTTGTTCTGCTCCGTCTTTCTTGCGCCTTGGGCGCGTGAATCTTCGTTGTTTGTGTATGTGTTTTATATCTTCGTGTGCCCCTTCCTGCTAGCTTTCCAACGATGTCTTGGGTTTCTTTCTACGACGTTTGTGTGGTGAGATACCTGTTTACATATACTTTAAAAAGTTCTATTTCATTGTTCCTCTGCCACAAGCCATTGTAATGGGAGAATTCTTCGCAAAAGCGTCAAACTTTGACCTTTTGTTCCATCTGTAAAACCACTTAAATTTTATCTTTAATTGTTATTGATTTGTATATTTAATATCTCTGAAATGTCCTTAATGTTAATTGAACTTTGTTTTCCCGCCTGGAACAGTGTATATATATTTAAATTGTCATTTTGTACATGCTGTTTTACATATTTTCTATTTTCATGTATGCGAATTCCCCCTTTATTTGTAATGAACCTCCTCCCTTCTCGCACAATGTCGTCAGTTCCACGTATCTCCCCTTTTTCTGATAATGTGTTGTCCCTGCACTTTTCCCTCTACCTTCAGTTGTCTTCCCTTTAGGCTCAAAATTTTTTATTCGTTTTTCATTTTCCGTCCCTGTTCACTTTTTGATATATTTTTTTTTGCAACTTTCTAAAATTTAAAGATGCACACATGCGAGTTTTTTACAGTTTTGCCCCCCTCCTGTCCTGCTGATTATTTTAAGGGGTCATGTACCGGGGTTATTTTAATTTCTTAAATTTCGAAATATTTTAAAATTTTAAAACAAAACTTTAAACGTCCATAACTCAGAAACTAAGCCTCTTAGCTCAATTTTGACAAGCATTTTCTGGATCCAAACTATGTGATCTATAATTACCTATGCAATGATACCATACTTGTTCTTTCCCCGTTTGATGTTGCTCACCAACACTGGGTTTTATTTTTGAAAATTTCTGATTTTATCTTAAAACTACATTTTTTTTTTTTTTTTTGGTCTAGGTTTCCCCCCTTGTATTTTGTTATATTATTATGCTTTTATTCCTTTTCAGTGCATTTTATGGTATATATCTTATATATATTTAAAAAATTCTTCACTTTTATATTATTGCAATACCTCGCTCTATTATGTCTTCCACAAATACTATTAACGTGTCTGATGCTGAATTCCCCCCTCTTCCTCTCTCCTCCCTTCCCCCCCCTGGTGCTACAACTTGTGTTACAGATGCTCCTGCCTACACAAACTCTGGTGATATAAACACTTCTACTCTCAGCCAACCCATTTTAAAACTTGTCGATATGAAGGACAGCAGAATCTCGGCAATGCTGAGACCTTCCTACTCTGAGGCTACTACTACTAAGACTGTCGGTACTAGAGCTTCATATGGTTTGGCCTCCAGCTCTCGCATCTCTCCCTCTGGTTCACGTTCTCAAGGATCATACTTCGAATCTTCTAGAAACGTCAGTCCCGTTCCTGCTAATCTGACCACTCCTCTTCACAAAGTGTCCAGTACCAATCCTGTTCCTGTCATCCCGACTACTTCCTTCCAAAAAACGTCTTCAATCTCCTCTCCAACGCATTCTGCCGCAGACTCTGAAGAAACGCTTTCAGCGACAAACACAGTAGAAACCATTGACGATACTTCAGATTTTTGTAACCAATATCTTTCTAAAGTTCTCAAGAGAGTTGACCAAATCCAAAACTATTTACATCGATACGTAAGACTCAATCAAACCCATTCCTATTACTTGGACCAAAAATTTTCTGACTTAAAGGCTGCCTCGGTTCTGTTCGAAAACCAGTATAAGTGTTCAACTCTGCCTACCATCTCTTCCTCTGAGGCCTCCATTACAGACCTCAAAAACTCTCTTACTGAAGATCTCCAAATAATGAAACATTCAATATCTCAGAGTTTACAGACATTTACTAATAATCTCAACGATAACCTCCCTGGTTTGATCAACAATACAGTTAAAGAGCAACTTGCTGAGTCTTTACCAACTTTTCTACCAAGAACGCTTGCTCCTTCTTCCACTCCTGAAACCTCTAAACCTAGTTACTCTTCTGTTCTCCTACAGGGCAAGGATAGACTGAAGAATAACGCCCAACTCCGTGAAGATCTTTTCTCCTTTCCTTGCCCGAAGGACGTCAATGTTAAAAACATCGCCGCCCTCCCAAATGGTACCCTTAAAATCACTTGTGAAAATAACCTCGGCGATAACCTCCTTCCAACCTTTTTGAATTCTGCCCTCAGCAACAAGTTCAACATCAAACCGGAACCTCCGAAAAAGCAACCCCTCATTGTGTTCAATGTTCCGCCTGCTTTCACAGAAGACAATGTCAGATCTCTCATCTGCAACAACATCCCTTCAATCAGACCTGCAGATATCAGCTTCATTCGAAACTTTCGGAACCGGAGGGGGAATGCCAACTGGGTTCTCTTGATGGAACTTCCACAAGCGAGCCTCTTGTTAGATGCAAAGAAACTCTTCCACAATTTTACTTACTTTCTTGTCAAAAAATACATATCTTTAAAAATTTGTTATAAATGCCAAGATTATGGGCATACAGCTAACTACTGCTCATTTCCCACTGGCAACTGCAGTCGTTGCACTGCTAGCGACCATACACATCGTGACTGTAGAGCACGAACTCCTAGGTGTGTAAACTGTTGTACCGCTATCGATGCCAATCCCGGTTTGAATTGGAACTTTAACCACAGCGCCCGGGACCACGCCTCGTGCAGCGCTTACAAAAGAGCAATTGAGCATATCAAAAAACTTCAAAAAGAACAGAGATGAAACTCTTGCCCTTTGTCTTTTGGTTGGTATCTCACCACTGTGTTTGTTTTATTTCTTTTGTGTCTTTTATCTCTTGTTATTGTTTGAGTTCTTATGTTTATCTTGTTTTTGTTCTGATCATATGTTTGCCTCACTCTGTGTCCTGGAACTGTTCTTCCCGGTATGGTTCTTAATATTATTCAAATTAATCTAAACCACTCCTTAGCAGCGCATAACAACCTTTTTCAATTTGCCCTAGAAAATAAAATCGATATTGCCTGCTTACAAGAACCATACCTAAACAAAGAGAATGTTCTCAAACCTCCTTTTGGCCTTCAACAATACCACTCTTCTTCCAAAAAAGCAGCGATTGTCATTTTCAACCCAAATTTAACTGTTCACTTAAAACTACAATCCCTTTCATTTGTTTTACTAGAAATCACACTTCCCAATAACACATCTCTTAATTTAGTCTCTACCTATTTTCCCCCGCGCGACAATATTAATGAGCTCCTCTCGGAATTTTCAGATCTTCAAATTTTATCATCTGAGTATATAATTCTTGGTGACTTCAATTCCAGGGCCCAGATGTGGGGCTATGACTTCATTGACCGACGGGGTTACAGCTTGATCGATTTTTGTTTAGAAAATAACTTAACTGTCGTAAATGATCCGAAGCGGGGTCCTACATTTGTCTCACACTCAGGCAAGGGCTTCCCGGATTTGACTCTGGCTACTTTTGGCATATTTGACAGTATTCAAAATTGGGAGGTCCTCTCAGATGACTCTCTTAGTGATCATAAATATATTAGATTTGCAATTAATGTCGACCTTTCTTTTAATGATTCCTTTTTCTTGAAAACAAATTACAGTTTAGGCAAATTCCTTTATAATTTTAAATCTCACGTTAAAACTTTTACCTCTCAGATTGACTCTATAAATGATACTCCCTCTCTGGACACCTTCATTGAATCTTTTATCAAAAAAACACAGGAATGTGCTTTCAAATTTATTAGAAAGAAAAAATCGACAAAAAATTTTAATTTCAGTTGGTGGAGTCCAGAACTCTCTAAATTCAGAAACTTCGTCAATGCTCTTTATAAAAGAGTAAAGTCTCTTGAGAGGGCCTCCGCTTCTTCTGAAATAATCTCAGAAGCTTTGGTAAAATATAAACTTAACAGAGCAAAATATAAAATTATGATTTACAGAGCCAAATCCGCTGCCTGGAAAAACCATTGCTCAAGCTGCTCTTCCAAATTTGGATCCATTTTCAAGTATACGTTTAAAAAAAATAAACACTTTAACGATATAAACCTTCAATTTTCAGATAATATTAACCTCAGTTACGGTGAAAAAGTTGAGCGCTTGATGGACCACTGCTTCAAAAACGATCCTGAATTCTCTTCATTTCCCTCGCTTTCACTTCCTCCTGGCGGGTTGGGCTCGGTTTCGGATGTTGAGCTCCTTCTCGTCTTCAACCATCTCCCCAATGGTAAAGCCCCTGGCGTTGATAACTTAGATTTCAACATCTGGAAAAATGTTTTCAAATCCTTTCCCTCACTTGTCTCCAAAATTATCAACAAAATTTTTTATCTTGGTCATTTTCCTAGCTCCTTAAAAATCTCAAAAATTATTTTCCTGAATAAACCTGGTAAAGACCCCGCTCTCTGTACTTCATACCGCCCCATTTGTTTACTCCCTACATTTGGCAAAGTCATTGAAAAATTTTTTATCAATAAATTAAATTTCTGGTTGAATTCAGAAGGTGCTCTCCATCCCCTCCAATTTGGGTTTCGGGAGCTTCACAGCTGTGAAGATGCTGCACTCAAGCTTGTTAAACATATTGAATCCCTTCGATCAGTCCATCATGTCTCCCTTACCACGGTAGACATCTGCGGGGCCTTTGACAGCTTAAATTGGAATGTTCTTCCCTCTACTTTTGAAAAAATTAACCTCCCTCTCCCTTTTCGTGCTTTTATTTATTCATATTTGTCCTCCCGTTCTATCACTTTTACCGGTAACAATTTGTCCCTCTCTAAATTACTTTCTATGGGTGCTCCACAGGGTTCGGTAATTTCTCCGATCCTGTGGAATATCTATTTCAATAGTATCTTAACCCTTAACAACGACCTCTTCTACCTGCAGGCCTTTGCGGATGATCTGGCCGTGGTCACGTCTGGTTCCGATATTAAATTTACCACCCAAAATACAAATCAAATTCTTGGTCTCATCTCGGATTCCCTCACTTCCTTGAAACTTTCAATTTCCCACGAAAAATCAAAATGCATTATTATCAACAAATACAGATCCAAAAGAAAATATAATCGATGTATTAGACTTCAGAATAAACCCATCAAAATTTCTAAAACTCTTAACTACCTAGGTATTATAATTGACAATAACTTAAAATGGAGCGCTCACATATTCTACTTAAAAGAAAAATGTTTCAAGTTGTCCTCAACATTTGGAAAAATTTCTGGGAATAACTGGGGGGTTAATAAAGCTCTTTTAAAAATATGGTACTTGACTGTAATTGAAAAGGTTATTATTTACGGATCTGGGGTTTGGGGGGGTAATCTCACACGGGATCAAATTTCAAAACTTACTTCATTACAAAGAATCTTTTTATTAAAAATCTGCCCTGGTTTTCGGACAACTTCGAACATTTCTCTTTTTTCAATTACCGGTATTCCCCCTGTCCATTTAGTCATTAAAACTCTTTTTATTAAATATAACTTTTGGAAACATAAACTTAACTTATTTTCGGACCCCTCCATTCCCTCCCCTGATCAATTTGATTCCCTTTGTTCTCTTTCTAGCCTTCCTCCTCCCCTTCGTGTTTTAAATTTTTCTTCCTCGAACCCTTCCTCGTTTTCTAGGTTTAATGTATTCACAGATGGGTCAAAACTGGATAATAATGTAGGTTTATCAATATGCATTTTCGAAAATGATCGACTGATCGAATCATTATCCTTTAAACTTAGAACTGGAAACACAGTTTTTCAAGCCGAACTTGAGGCCATCAACCAGGCCATCCTCTGGGCCGGCAAAAACAATTTAAAAATCAACATCTTTTCGGACAGTCAGTCATCTATTTCGGCTTTTAAATCTATCAAGAATAAAACGAAATTTCTATCTAAAATTAAAACTAATGCTCACCCCTACAAATCATTAATTAACTTATCCTGGGTCAAGGCCCATTCTAATATTCAGGGCAACGAAGTCGCCGATGAACTGGCCAAACAAGCTACGATCTCCGGCACCCCACTCCTTATACCTTTTCCCTACTCCTTTTTGATTAATAATTGTAAATCTTTCCTTCTTAAAAATTGGCAATCTCTTCTTAATGATTATATTTCCCCCCGGACTCATGACCCTGCCAGAATTCTAAGCTATTTACCCAAAGTCAACCCCAATTTTCAAATTTATAACAAATTCTTAATCTATTTTTTAACGGGTCATGGTCCTTTTCTTGACTATCTTCATTTTTTCAAACATAAACGTTCTTCAAATTGTCTTTGTAATTCATATGGTGACGTAGATCATTACGTCTTTAATTGCCCCCATACCTCAAAATTTCACTTAACCCGTCCTCCAGATAATCTTCGTGCGACTTGGTTCTCTGGTGTCAGAACCAATAAAATTCTTTTAAATAGGTTGAAAAACTGTGTTTTAATTGCGAGAGAAATCTCCAATCAGGTTCCTTAGCAAGCTTGGTGCCAACTGCTTTCAATTTTCTTCGGTCAATGTTGTCCTCCCTGTTCCAGGTGTTTGTCTCTTATTGTTTCTGTACTTACACTTTTTGGTGTCCGTCTTTTGTATATTTTGTTTCCTGTCTATATTCCTCTGTTGTATATATCTGTTTTCCCTGTGTTCCTCGGCTGTTCATATATTTGAAAGCCTTACCATGTACATGTAGTGCTATATTGCACTTAACTTTATCCGGTTACCTCAACTGATTGTAACCTTTATTCAGCTATGTTCTTTTTGCTTTCTTTTGTTGGTTTTTACTGTATTGTCCCTTTTCCCGCGGTTGCTCGGATTCTTTTGGCCATACGTTTTACATAAATTTAATTTCATTTTAAGAAAATAATTTAATTTTTACCTCAAAATTCAAAATTTGTTAAAATCTACGTTTCTTTGCCTCCCTTCCCACTGTATTTTATGTAAAACTCTAAAACTGTCTGTATATATATTTACCATGTAACCACTTTATTGAATTTTAAATAATTGCAGACTGAAACTTGGTGACTGACTGGAGGACGGTTTCGGCTAACCTCCTCTCCCGGCCACACATTAAACTGCCGTAAGCCCTAGGGTTGGCTGTGTGGTCTGGGCCTTCGACATCGACACACAGACACACACACACAGACGTCACGCAAAAAATAGTTTTTCGTTTTCTAGATATCCCGAAACGTGTAGATCCGTCGAAAACTCGAGATGCGATTTTCGATATGATTCCAATACTTTCCATATACATTACCATCTATTGCAGAGAAAGTAATAATACAGATACAAATAACACCCCTCAATTTTTAAATCGCCTATTTTTAATCAAAGTCATTTACGTCCAGGCACTGTACTCATGCTATTATCTAGAGAAGGTGTTTTTTTTTTCAGAATATCAGTATAAAAGCTATGGATATGCTACCTTATAAAAGAAGATAGTCGTATTTCTGTCTGTGTCGTCTGTAGCTGATTTCCCCTTTCGTTTTAACGTATGTGGAGTCGTTCGCAACTATTTCACACGCATGCGCACAGACATCCAAATCTCCCCGTTTGATCGGTAATGAACCGATTTGTGTAAAATTCACTCAAATCGTACTTTAACATAAAATAACCAATAAAAAAAATTTAAAAAGCGAATTTTAAAGTCTGTCGTACCGGGTGTTCAGCAAATCCAGTGCCAAATTTCGCGACTGTCCGAAGCTTAGACTTTCAGCTACAGACGACACAGACAAAAATAGATGTATCTTTTTTTATAAGGTAACATATCCATGGCTTTCATACTAAAATTTTCTGGGGGGAAAATATCTTCTCTAGACAATAGTATGAGTACAGTGTGACGAAGAAGTAATAGTGTGACGACCGCCTATACCTACCAATGTTGTAATCTGTCCCCCACCGACAGATGGCGCTAATTTCGAATATGAGATCAAAGTCAGAGCGTTAACATTAAAACTAATCTGAATTCAATCCAAATTTAATGATCGATATCTTTGAAAATTGGTGTGTAATTTGGTTTGATTATTGCAAATAGTATACACAAAAAGTCATTTGATTTTTAGAGAGACAAAGCTAGAGATCGTTTTCTATTTTTAACACTTTGCAACAAAGTTGAAAAGTGTTTATGACTTTGTTCATTCTGTCTGTCTGTCTGTCTATCTGTCTGTCCGTTAGCACGATAACTGCCGTAAAAATGACTTTATCAAAATGAAATTTTAGTATGTTTTTCAGACTGTATGTGGGATCTATGGGAATATAAATGAATAATATCACCCAATTAGTTTTGGATTGAACCCGGGTTGAAGAAATGAAATACATTGAACCCAATTGGACCTAATTTTTCAAACATTTTTTAAGCGAATTTAAAATTCACAGATTGTTTCGAAAGTTTTAGGAAATATTCAAATTATCCCATAAAATATATAAAAAAAAATTCAGAAAAATATGTTAGGTAGTTTTTTAATAAAAATTATTTAATTTAAGGAGAAAAACAAATTCAATTAAATTCTGACTTTTGCTATATCCTCCAGAAAGAAAAAAGAGATATATTGTATAATAAGTATCTTTCCAAGAATGTAATTGTTTTATATTTTAGCGAGGTTTCACATTTTAAAATAAATATGGTAGATAACAATTTTTCAAATTTTTAAATAAAATAAATTATTGTAGTATTGTAATGAATGAAATAATTGGAAACATGTTTCTAAATGAAATGCTGCTTTTATATAGAGGCGATTTATATTTCGATGACATCATTTGAATAAAGTTCATTTGTTTTCGATGAAGCTTTCAAATATTATTGTAGTATTAATTATTGTAGTATTATGATAATTTTAAAAATGTTACCGAGGAATGTATCGCATTTTAGAGATGTTTAAACCAGGCAATTTATATTTCAATGCCGTCATTTGAATGAAGTTCGTTTTCTTCGATGAAGTTTTTAGATATAATATATTAATGTAGTATTGTGATAATTTTAAAAAATATTACCGAGGAATGTTTTGCATTTTAGAGATGTTTAAATAAAACTGCATTGAAGTTGGAAAATGTTTCATAATCAATGCTTTATGTATGATTGATCTTTCTTGTTAAAACTTTTATTTAACTTAATCTGGTACGTGTTTGTTCTCTTTCAAGCAGCGTAGTATAAGAAAGCAAGAATATCAAAGTTCCACAAGCAAATATACTATACAAAACAGAAGCAATTCCTGTGAAAACTATGTAGGTGACAGGAAACAAATTTCCGCAGCCATACCGACAATTAAAGAGATTACCACTTCATTTATTAAGGTGCAATTTACTTTTAATGGCCTTAATTTATAAATAAGTAAGCAAAGCACTTACAACGCTAAAGCGTGTCCTCCTAATTTATGATGTGTACTACGTGACTTCCCAAATGCAGAAACTAAAGGCAATTCTAAGAAAATAAATGGAACGGGAAAATGGGGAATTCTAAAAGCAGACCTCGCATTAAAATCGATAAAAGGATGAAATTTTATCATCGATAGAACTGGGATGCAATGTCTTTCACACAGACAAACTCGCATATAAAAACTTTAAAGGGAAAGAATAATAAAATTTATAATCTATAATATTAAAGGCAGATGTCTGCCTGTCTGGATGTTTTTTTTGTTTGTCTGTGTCCTCTGTAGCGAAAAATTTAAGCGATGCACTGCCATGAAATTTGGTACACAGGTACTTTAGCTCTCGTGAAGGTGCACCTCGGCGTTATTTTATTTAAATTCGAATCTGTTTTTCAGTTATTTCATATTTTAGAACGATTTACCACGATTTTGAGTAATTTTCTAACAGGTTGGTTCCTTAGTTTCATAAATATTTTCACAGAGTTTCCATCTTAGCACCATCGAAAAGACCAAAGAATTAATTCTTTTTCAAATAAACTTTAAACGGAATACGTAAAATCAATAGACATATTGTCGTGAATTTTTAAAAAATATATACTTTTCGTGTTTTAAAGACGTACCAGATTTTAAAATTACGATATAGAAAAAATTGATTGGCAATCTTATCTTCATAATGTATTAGACGTTTCTGAAATCAAAAATTCTGATGTGGGCAGCACGTGACGTTCCCTGCAGACTCATATTCAAGTTCTCTTTATTACTTTAATAATTCATTAAATTGAGTTTAATTGCACAAAATAACATCCATAATTATTTGAAATGACACTGAATTTGCACTTTTAATTCAATTTTTGTTCTCATTTGGTAACTGTATTTGTTTCCAAAGGTGGCATAGCGAAACTGCGAAAAAACTAAAATCTTGAGAACGGCTCGTCCTAGTTTGATGGGGTTGGTCTTATTCCTTCATCGTCAAAAATTACGCATAAAGCAAGCATTTAATGGATATATTTGAGCATACGTAGTTTTTATTTCAGATTTTGTCGATTTTTGCGGGCCATTTTGCAAACAAAGGCAGGTTATTTTTTAACTCAGGAGTGGCTTATCTACCAAATTTAAGAAAATTTGATCTATTCGCATTTTAACTGAAGTGGATAAAGGCAAATTTTGCGGGCCATTTCACAAAAGAGGCAGATTTTTTTTTAGCTCGAATAGTACCAAAATCTAATCAGCACCAAGATCCCCCACGAGGGACTTACCTACCAAATGTTATGAAATTCGGTCAATTAGTTTTGTAGAAAGAGTCGATACATACATTGCACAGACAGACACACACACAGACGTCACGCTAAAAATGTTTTTTACTTTCCCTGCAATACATGGAGGGAAAGTATGGGAATCATATCGAAAATCACAACTCTAGTTTTCGACGGATCTACACGTTTCGAGACCTCTAGAATACGAAAAAACCATTTTGAGCGTAACGTCTGTGTGTGTGTCTGTGTGTGTATCTGTCTGTCTGTGCAGATTTTGTATCCACTCTAACTAAAAAAATAATTGACCGAATTTCATAAAATTTGGTAGGTAAGTCACTTTTGGACATATCTAGTGCTGATTAGTTTTGGGTACGATTCGTGAAAAAAGAACCCGCCTCTTTTTGCGAAATGGCCCACAAAAATTTGTATTCACTCTAGCTGAAAAACTAAGGGACAGAATTTCACAGACCGAATTTCGGTAGATACGCCTCTTGTGGGTCACCCTGGTGCTGGTTAGATTTTGGTACGATTCGGAAAAAAATAACCTGCCTTTTTTTTGCAAAATATCCCGCAAAAATCGCCCAAATCTAAACTAAGGAACTGGGTATACTCAAATATATCCAGAAAATGCTTGTTTAATACGTAATTTTTAATAAAGAAAATAATAAGACCAATCCCGTTACACTAGGACTAGTCGTTCTTGAGATATTTTACTATTTTCTCTACTCCACCTTTGAAAATAAGTCCAGTTAGCAAATGAGAACGAAAATTGAATTAAAAGTGAATTAAATTTAATTAAAATAAAGAGAACGTGGATATGTCTGCAGCGAAAGTCATGTGCTGCCCACATAAGATTTTTTAGTATTCTAAAGGTGCCAAAACGTCTAGATCCGTCGAAAATTCGAGTTGCTGTTTTCGACACGATTCCAATACTTTCCCTCTACATTTCCATGTATTGCAGGGAAAGTAAAATTGATATTTCTGTTACATTCTAATTAATTATGAATTTTTGTGTAAAATCTTATGAATTTTCAAAAGAATTCTAACAGCGTACCGGCCGTGTTATGAAATGAGTTTTACCCATTCCCTGGAATGTGGTCAAAAGTTTTCTTATTGAAATATGAATCTGGAACGCGGTAGGATGGACTAAAGCTTCTAAATATACAGGCTCCAAACCTACTAGGAACATTACTCCCCATTACAGACAGCTGATTCCCCTAAAACTTTCAGTGACACGGTTGCAAATGTTTTACAGTGTACTCCGCGTGAAAACTGGAACAGTTTGGGAAGAGGCGGGAATCTAGCCGGTCGTCCGAGTGCAATCCCCGCGCTCAAACCACTGGGGTGAACCACTCCTGCCGAATACTATCTGATACATAAAATTAGAAAGTAATAATATATACAGTAAGAGGCTCATGAGGATTTCTGATACCTCTGCAATCCGTATTGTTTAGGGCCACTAATAGCATCATAAGTAACAATGAAAATATCTTAAATGTGATAGTCTCTCATACTGTGATGATAAATGTAAAATTATTCGATAGTTACTATACAGCATTTTTAATGCCCGTACTAAATCTTGCACTTCTATATGCACATCACTTCTTTTAAAATGTTCGAGGCTGCATTAAACCCTACCATTGTCTTTTACAGATAAATACTTGCAAATTTCAGGGAAGGAAAATTAAATAAATTGGGTACAATAATTACACCTTTATAATTGAACTGAATTATTTATTTATTTCCTATGAACAACTTGTTACTGGTAATTTTTACATTAAATAAGCCAATCCGTTGCTTTTACGCCAATAAGTCGAAATATTATCAACGTGGAAAGATAAATTAAGTAATTTTTAATTTTTCTGGGAGAGGAGGAAAGTTACCCCCACCCCACCCCCACGAGGGGGTACGTTGTCCAACTTGGCATCAATCAAAATAGTTTTACCAGTCCTTTAAAATAAAGGGAAACATGCTATAATTCTGATAATGCGGCAGCAAAGACATCTGATCAAAGATGCTTGGAACCTGTACCCGAATTATAAGAACGGAGCCGAAGCTAGCTTTTGCTCTATGGTTATAATGTCGGTCTTGTAAGCACTAGGTCCCGGGTTCAGTCCTGGCTCGGGACTGCAACAATCCTCATCTCCACAATGATGATTGGACGTTTGAAACCCGCAACCTTCTCTCGCCAACGATCTCACCTCTCAACACGAGATGGCAGCACCACACGGAGTAAAAGGCCTTTCCACTCCCTTCCTGGTTGACCACGATTGACATCACACCCGAGGCGACACGCCTCCCGGCATTCAGCCCTCAACTGAGTCTCGGATGGGGACACGCGGGAGTTTCTGGAATTGCCCCCCTCCTCGCCAAATTCGACTCTACCCGGGCTTCTCATCAGGTGAGGGAGTGTGAAAGCCCCAGGCCGTCCGGCTCGTCCAGAGGACTTAGAGCAACAAAATGGACGACCGGGAAGAGGTGAGGGAGTGTGCGGCAGCAAAGACATCTGATCAAAGATGTTTGGAACCTGTACCCGAATCATAAAAGCTAGCTTTTGCTCTATGATTATAATGTCGGTCTTATAAGCAAAGGGTCCATGGTTCGGGGCTTAGCGACTCTCAATCGCCACAATAATTTGGACCAAAGATACTGTAATAAAGAGCCTTGCTGCCTCAACCAGGAATCGAACCCTGGATTTCCGAACTAGTCAGCTGACTCTCTACTTTTGAGCTACTGGGGCGAAATTGCAAACTCTTATCGTCGAAATGGACTCTGCAATACAGATTATTCATTTTTACTTTCCTTATATACATAATGTATAAGGAAAGTATTGTGACGGGGTCGAAAATTCGAATTCGAGTTTTCAACAGGAGAGCACGTTTCAAGCATCCCTGATCACGAATCAAACATTTTTGAGGTGATGCCTGTGTGTGTGGAGACGATATCTCTCGAACGAATGGAGCGATTCGAATGAAATTTGGTACAAACATCACAATCCATAAATATTGGAAGCATCAAGTTTTTATACGCAATCGAATGTTTAGACCCCCCCCCCTAAATTTTCGAGTGAAATTTTGAAAAAATCATCAAGAAACCAAAACCTTTAATAAAGTTACGCAACTAGACATTTCTTATGTGATTTTTCCTTAGAAAACGATTGACATAAACTTTAGCATGAACCATTACCAAGATATTGCACATTTTTCAAATAAATTTATCAAAAGATCCCATAAATTAAAAAAAAAATACTAACTGTTAAGAAATATGTTCACTTCTCATATGTAATATCATGCTATAAATTGCGTGACATTATTCTTGTGAATCTAACTCGTTCCATTCACGAGAAAAGGTACTTTGAGTAACACTTTTGTATTTGAACGCCAATAGTCATTTATCTGCTGTAAAAATAGCTTATTTCTCTGTCCATAACGCTTGGCGAAATTTTGGAGTCGAATTTGGTGGAATGTCGCCAACTTGGCGATTTTTTTTTAAATGCTGCTAAATTAACAAAAATCTCGCCAAATTGATAAAAATGACGCTAAATCAATGAAAATGACGACTAATTGAAGAAAATTCAATATCTTGGAAAGAATATAAGTATCTACTATAACAATAACATTTTTTTTAACTGTAAAAGTAGTAATTTCATTGCATTATATAAGGAAAGTCATGTGTTGTCCACATCAGATTTTTTTTTTTTTTTTTTTTTTTGCAAAATTTGCAAAAAGTAGTTATAATAATAATAATATTTTTTTAATTGGTCCAGGAAGTCTTAAAACGTGTTTCTGCATAAAAAGCAATCCAATCCAATCCGAAAATATTCGAGAAAACAATACTGTCTTCATTCTGCATGAGAAAATAAATACATATAATAAACATTTCCTGCCCCAAAAGCTTGTCGTTAATTTACCTCACGACTTTGCAAAGTATATTTCTATATCTTTATTTATGCTTTTGGCGGATCTCTGCCGGAGGTTCAAATCTACTTCATGTGTCTTAATTCCGACATAGTCTTCTTCCCGGACCCTTGTGTTGTCGAATCTTTTCTTCCTTTTTTTATTTATTTATCTCTATACTCCCTGTAATCTTCACTGTGTAGTTTTCATTTGTACCTCAATGAGTTCTGGACGTGTTGTGTATCTAAATGGCCACTTAATGGAGACTTTGGGCTCATCTTTAAAAAAATTCGGTGTTCGCAAAAGCAATTATTGAAATGAGATGTATTTTTACTTTCCCTGCAATACATGGTAATGTATAGGGAAAGTATTGGAATCATACCAAAAATCACAACTCGAGTTTTCGACGGATCTACGCGTTTCGAGACCTCTAGAATACGAAAAAACTATTTTTAGCGTGACGTCTGTGTGTGTGTCTGTCTGTGTGTCGGTCTGTGCAGATCTTGTATCCGCTCTAACTAAAAAACTAATCGATCTAATTTCACAAAATTTGGTAGGTAAGTCACTTGTGGGCGAGTCTGGTGCTGATTAGTTTTAGGTACGACTCGGGATAAAAGAACCCGCCTTTTTTTGCTAAATAGCCCTCAAAAGTTTGTATCCACTCTAACTGAAAAACTAGTGCATCGAATTTCACAAAATTCAGTAGATGAGTCACTTGTGGGTCACTCTGGTGCTGAGTAGATTTTGGTACGATTCGGAAAAAAATAACCTGCCTTTTTGCAAAATGGCCCGCAAAAATCGTCTAAATCTAAACTAAAGAACTACGCATGCTCAAATATATCCATTAAATGCTCGTTTAATACGTAATTTTTAACGAAGAAAAGAATAAGACCAACCCCATTACACTAGGACTAGCCGTTCTCCAGATATTTTAGTTTTCCTTATTTTCTCTACGCCACCTATGAAAATAAGTTCGGTTACCGGATGAGAAAGAAAATTGAAATAAAAGTGAAATAAATTTAATTAAAATAAAGAGAACATGAATATAAGTCTGCAGAGAAAGTCATGTGCTGCCCACATCAGATTTTTACTTTCCCTGCAATACATGGTAATGTATAGGGGAAGTATTGGAATCATGTCGAAAATCGCAACTCGAGTTTTCGACGGATCTACACGTTTCGAGACCACTAGAATACGAAAAAACTATTTTTATCGTGACGTCTGTCTGTCTGTGCAGATTTTGGATCCACTCTAACTAAAAAACTAATTGACCGAATTTCATAACATTTGGTAGGCAAGTCACTTGTGGACGAATCTGGTGCTGATTAGTTTTGGGTACAATTTGGGATAAAAAACCCGCCTGAAAAACTAATGGACCGAATTTCACAAAATGCGCTAGATTAGTCACTTGTGGATCACCCTGGTGCTGATTAGATTTTGATATGATTCGAGAAAAAAAAACTGCCTTCTTTTACGAAATGCCCCCCCCCCCAAATCGCCCAAATCTAAATTAAAAAGCTTCATATGCCCAAATATATCCCTTAAATGCATGTTTAATACGTAATTTTTACGAAGAAAAGAATAACACCAACCCCATTACACTAGGACTAGCCGTTCTCGAGAAATTTTAGTTTTTATGTATTTTCTCTACGCCACCTTTGAAAATAAGCGCAGTTACTGAATGAGAACGAAAATTGAATTAAAGTGAATTAAATTTAATTAAAATAAAGAGAACGTGGATATAAATAAGTCTGCAGGGAAAGTCATGTGCGGCCCACATCAGATTTCTTACTTTCCCTGCAATACCGGGAATCGAACCCTGTATTTCCGAACTAGTCAGCTGACTCTCTACCGTTGAGCTACTGGGACGAAATTGCAATCTCTTATCATCGATATGGACTCTGCAATACAGATTATTCATTTTTACTTTCCTTATATACATTATATATAAGGAAAGTACTGTGACGGGGCGAAAATTCGAATTCCAGTTTTCGACGGGAGAGCACGTTTCAAACATCCCTGATCACGGATAAAAACATTTTTGAAGTGATGTCTGCATGTGTGTGTGTGTGTATGTGTGTGTGGAGACGATATCTCCCGAACGAATGGAGCGATTCGAATGAAATTTGGTACAAACATCACAATCCATGAATATCGGAAGCATAATGTTTTTATACGCAATCGAATGTTCAGAATCCCCCTGAATTTTAGAGTGAAATTTTGAAAAAATCGTCAAAAAACCAAAACCATTAATAAAGTAACGCAAATAGACATTTCTTATGTAATGTTTCCTTAGAAAACGATTGACATGAACTTTAGAACACTAGCATGAACCATTCTCGAGATATTGCACATTTTTCAAATAAATTTATTAAAAGATCCCATAAATTAAAAAAAGTATTTACTGTTAAGAAATATGTTCACTTTTCATATGTAATATCATGCGATAAATTGGGTGACATCATTCTCGTAGATCTAACTCGCTCCATTCACGAGAAAAGATACTTTGAGTAATACTTTTGTATTTGAACGCCAATAGTCATTTATCTGCTGTAAGAATATCTTATTTCTCTGTCCATAACGCTTGGCGATATTTTGGCGACGAATTTGGCGGAATGTCGCCAACTTGGCATTTTTTTAAATGCTGCTAAATTAACGAAAATCTCGCCAAATGGATAAAAATGACGCTAAATCAATGAAAATGACGACTAATTGAAGAAAATGCAATATCTTGGAAAGAAAATAAGTATCTCCTATAACAATAACATTTTTTAAACTGTAAAAGTAGAAAATTCATTGCATTATATAAGGAAAGTCATGTTCTATCCACATCAGATTTTTTTTTTGCAAAATTGGCAAATATAGTTATAATAATAATAATCATTTCTTTTAATTGGTTCAGGATGTCTTAAAACGTGTTTCTGCATAGAAAGCAATCCAATCCAATCCGAAAATATTCGAGAAAACAATACTGTCTTCATTCTGCATGAGAAAATAAATACATATAATAAACATTTTCTGCCCCAAAAGCTTATCGTTGATTTACATCACAACTTTGCAAAGTATATTTCTATATCCTTATTTATGCTTTTGGCGGATCTCTGCCGGAGGTTCAAATCTACTTCATGTTTCTTAACTTCGACATAGTCTTCTTCCCGGACCCTTGTGTTGTCGAATCTTTTCTTCCTTTTCTTATTTATTTATCTCTATACTCTCTGAGATCTTCACTGTGTAGTTTTCATTTGTACCTCAATGAGTTCTGGACGTGTTGTGTATCTAAATGACTACTTAATGGAGACTTTGCCCTCATCTTTCAAAAAATTCGGTGTTCGTAAAAGGAATTATTGAAATGAGATGTAGTTTTACTTTCCCTGCAATTCATGGTAATGAATAGGGAAAGTATTGGAATCGTGTGGAAAATTGCAACTTTCGACGGATCTACACGGTTTGGAACCTCTACCACCTGCGAACCTTTAAAGAACCTGCCTTTTTCTGCGAAATGGCCCGCAAAAATTGTCTGTATCCACTCTAACTGAAAAATTCTTTATCAAATTTCGCAAAATTTGACAGATAAGTTACTTGTAGGTTATCCCTGATGCTGATTAGATTTTGGTACGATTCGGAAAAGAAGAACCTGCTTTTTTTGCGAAGTGAACCGCAAAAATCGTTAAAATCTAAAATAAATGACTACGTATTCTCAAATGCACGTATTAAATACTTGTTTTAATGCGAATAATACCAACCGCATTTCTCTAAGTCTAGCCGTTCTCGAGATACGTTATTTTTTTTTTGCTCCGACGGTTTTCTTAATAAGTCCATGAAAACAAAAGTGTGAATTCACTGTAATTTCAGTTAATTGTGCCTGTTATTTAGTGTAATTGAACACAATTTAATGAATTATTAATGAAATAAAGATGAAATGGACTTGAGTCTGCAGGGAATGTTATGTGCTTCCCATATCAAATTTTTACTTTCCGTGTAATACAGGGTAATGTATAGGGAAAGTATTGAAATTGTGCCAAAAATCGTAACTAGAGTTTTCGACGGATCTACGAACATGAAAAACTGTCGAATTTCAAAAATTCTATCTAGTTCCATATTTTTTTATAACAGAGCCGGATATAAAGTGTCGCAAAAATCCATTAATATTTCTTAGAGCTATCGCGTAAATCGGCCACAGACAGATGGATATCACTCTAAAAATAGTCAAAACATGTTCAGAATGCCCTCAAACATATATTGGTATCAAAATCTCGAAATCAAAAATGTTCGTGGAAACAATACTGTCTCTAAACTATATTCTATAGTATGAAAAAGTAAACATCGTTAGAACTATTTAAATTATTTCCGTATAAATAATCATCATTCATAAAAATATTTGTGCATTTATACTGGCAACCCAATCGTGTTGCCATTTTGTTTGCAATTAATTTCCTTCTTATTGACCCTGCACAAAATGACAAACAACTGAATTATCCAAACACCATTTACTGTTTACTTTGAAAATTCAATAAAGATACCTCTCAAGGATCCATAAAATTATCTCCAAAGGCGGATCACTTAATTTGGAATCACGCATACCCTGTGTAATCACATTTATCAAGTTATTTCAGAGAAATCAGATGAATGCAATGGTGCAAATCTATTTATGGACACATAACGTTCATTCTGTTACGACTTTCAGCAGAGATTTAATAAGAAAGACTAAAAGGGGGCAATTTTTTTATTTTTGCGTCTCTGCTGGACATCCAGATAAAAAGCCTCAATTACCGGCTATCTATTAAATCAGTGACAAACTCCCTAACTGATTATCTAGACTTGAGCCAAAAGTGGTTGAATATAAGAATGGAAAAATTGTGTTTATGTTTCCGTGTCTGTCTCTACAATGTGTCTATCAATTCTTGCTAATATTTCTCTAAAAAAATGTTCAGACTTTCAAATGTCTGGCCATTTGTAATAATAATTATTATCATTCAGAGTTTTGTAAACATTTCGATATTATTTGTTATAAGATGTCTATTAGAGTTTGATGTTATTGAGAGTAAGCATTGCTGTTTCCATGACATCTCTTTCAATTAGAATAAGGCTCTTACTATGAAGCAAAATCCTCGTACTATATAGCAAAAGTATCGTACTATGTAGCAAAAGCCTCTTACTAACAAAAGCCTCGTACCATACAGCAAAAGCCTTGTATTATATAGCAAAAGCCTCGTACTATATAGAAAAAGCCTCGTACTATATAGCAAAAGTCTCGTACTATATAGCAAAAGTATCGTACTATATAGCAAAAGTATCGTACTATATATCAAAAGCCTCTTATAAACTAAAGCTTCGTACCATATAGCAAAAGCCATAGCAAAAGCCTCTTACGAGCAAAAACCTTGTACCATAGCAAAAGCCTCTTACGAGCAAAAGCCTTGTACCATAGCAAAAGCCTTGTACTATATAGCAAAAGCCTCGTACTATATGGCAAAAGCCTCGTACTATATAGCAAAAGCCTCTTACTAACAAAAGCCTTGTACCATATAGCAAAAGCCTTGTACTGTATAGCAAAAGCCTCGTACTATATAGCAAAAGCCTCGTACTATATAGCAAAAGTCTCGTACTATATAGCAAAAGTATCGTACTATATAGCAAAAGCCTTTATAAACTAAAGCCTCGTACCATATAGCAAAAGCCATAGCAAAAGCCTCTTACGAGCAAAAGCCTTGTACCATAGCAAAAGCCTCTTATGAGCAAAAGCCTTGTACCATAGCAAAAGCCTTGTACTATATAGCAAAAGCCTCTTACTAACAAAAGCCTTGTACCATATAGCAAAAGCCTTGTACTATATAGCAAAAGCCTCGTACTATATAGCAAAAGCCTCGTACTATATAGCAAAAGTCTCGTACTATATAGCAAAAGTGTCGTGCTATATCGCAAAAGTATCGTACTATATATCAAAAGCCTCTTATAAATTAAAGCCTCGTACCATATAGCAAAAGCCATAGCAAAAGCCTCTTACGAGCAAAAGCCTTGTACCTTAGCAAAAGCCTTGTACTATATAGCAAAAGCCTCGTACTATATGGCAAAAGCCTCGTACTATATAGCAAAAGCCTCTTACTAACAAAAGCCTTGTACCATATAGCAAAAGCCTTGTACTATACAGAAAAAGCCTCGTACTTTATAGCAAAAGTATCGTACTATATAGCAAAAGTATCGCACTATATAGCAAAAACCTCTTACTTACAAAAGCCTTGTACCATATAGCAAAAGCCTTGTACTAGCAAAAGGCCTCGTACTATATAGTAAAAGCATCGTACTATACAGCAAAAACCTCTTACCAACAAAAGCCTTGTACCATATAGCAAAAGCCTTGTACTATATAGCAAAAGCCTGGTACTATATAACAAAAGCCTCTTACTATATAGAAAAAGCTTCGTACTATACAGGGTGTCCCAAAAAGATTGAAACGCGTTTTAATTCTTTACCTGTCGGAGATAAGTGGGCAATGCAAATTGCAAAAATGTTGAAAGTAAGGTAGGAAATAAGACTACGTTAAGGAAATAGTCCCCCCCCCCCCCATTCATTTTAAAAAAGTTACACTTTTTAAATTTTTATACGATCCCCTTAGACAAATTGGGTCAATCAGAAAGTTTTTATTTTTAATGCAACAAGATCATTAAAAATCTCATATCTGTATCTTTAAAATCAACTGAATTATGATAAAGGAAAAAATCTGATTTTTCCGTACCATGTGAAAGACTGTTTCATCAGTGAAAATATGGATCATAAACATATTGACGATGGAAATTGCTTAAATCAAAAATAAGTTAATATGTGTCAAAAATTTTTATCACAAATGCATCTAAATAAAGCATTACACAGACAGAGATCATATAAAGCAGGGATACTCACTACGCGGTTGGGTATCCTATGTATTATCATCCAGTTTTATCTTTTTTGTGATATGTCACAAATTTACATTTCTAATTTGATATAGGGTCCCCATTCACAATGTTCAACTTTCAATTAAATACAACTCGCTCAATTTTAAAGATACAGATATGCGGTTTTTTTAATGATCTTGTTACATTAAAAATAGAAATTTTCTGATTGACCCAATTTGTCTAAGGGGGGCGTATAAAAATTTAAAAAGTGTAACTTTTTGAAAATGAATGGGAGGACTATTTCATGAACGTAGTCTTATTTCCTACCCTACTTTCAAGATTTTTGCATATTACATTGTCCACTTATCTCCAGCAGGTAAAGAATTAAAGCTCGTTTCAATCTTTTTGGGACACCCTGTAAAGCAAAAGTCTAGTGTTTTAAATCCGAAACTCTAAATATTCGTGTTCTGAACAAGAGCGTCCTAAGCACCAAGCAACCCAAATGAGGTCTCATGTTTGGAGAGAGCTTCAAAATTGGAAAGGATCAACAAATTTACTAAGTTTTTCTCACATTTTGTTCCAAGATATTTGTGAGAGAATTCGGCACGATTTGGTATATAATTTGAACAAGTAACACAGACGGGCGACGCCCCGTTTGATAGTCTTGGCCCGGAGAAGTTTACGACCCATAAATTCATGTCATCAAAATTATTCTATTGCCACGCTAATTATTGAAAACTACAACTAAAATACACTGTACCTCTAAATTGTCCCATCTACGATTTATTTTATTTTATTTTATATATATTTTCCTTTTTAACACTCTCCAACATAGCTGAAAAGTGTTTATGACTTTGTTCATTCTGTCTGTCTCTCTGTCTGTTCGTTCGCACGATACCGGCCGTAAAAATGAGTTTATCAAAATGAAATTTTAGTATGTTGCTGAGACGGTCTGCGAAACTTATGGGAATGTAAATGAATAATATCACCCAATTAGTTTTCGATTGAACCTGGGTTCAGAAAGTGAAATACACTGAACCCTATGGGACTTAATTTTTCAAACATTTTTTAAGGGCATTTAAAATTCGCAAAATGTTTGGAGAATTTTAGGAAATATTCAAATTATCTCATAAAATATATAAAAAAAATTTCAGATAAATATGTTTAGTAGTATTTTAAATAAAAATTAAAATATTAATTACACCCATACTATATGAAGAGATCATGGGGCCCACTTCAAAATAAAATATGGCATCCATCTTTTTTTCCCAATGTTTAAAGTGGGATTTTTAATGTACTTTTAAATTTATATTGAGTGTTGCATCTGTCCTAAAACCGCTTTATTTTTACGCATTTCCTGTACATTTATATTTAGCGCCAACGCAATTACAATATTTTTTAGTTTAAATGATCATCAAACTTTGATTATTTCTACAACGAAGCCTAATTTTAATGCAGAATGTAAACAAGCGATTGTAAGATGAGTTGTATAAGAATTGCTGAATTTTTTTCACGCAAAATTATTTAACTCTGGAGTTTGGAATAAAAGTGATATGAATGAAATATTTATTGATTTTACATAAAGCAGACGATTTTAAAGTATTGCCCTTTTGAAAGAGGTTTCAAGTTTCCAAGTAAAATAAATTATTGTACTGTGATAATTTTTTAAATATCACCGTTGAATGTATCGCATTTTAGACACGTTTAAATATAATTGCATTTCGTTTGGAAAGTGTTTCATAATCAGTGATTTATGCATGATTGATCTTTCTTGTTTCTTTGTCTTGTTTTTTGAGCAGAGAGCTGCCGTAGATCTAGTAGTTTGGTAAGTATTTAGTCTGCAAGAAAATTGCTCGCAACAAATGTATCTATAATTTTCCTTTTTCTAAATTTGCAAATTCAAAAGATGGCATCTTGTTTTTTTCATTTTGTATTATATTATCATTATGGGTATTGTGCTAAAATTGGACTGAAATTGGATGAAAATTAGCTGAGATAGCAATAATTTTCGACTATAAGTGAACTTTTTTTTTGCGATTTTAAGTATTTTCATTTATTTGTGTCGTAGAAAGATTTTAGTTCAAACCAGACGATTTGGAAATTAAGTGCTGTTAAATATATTATTAAAGTAGCTGTTGATCTATATTATTAAAGTAGCTGAAGCTTATTTATTGGAAATATGAAAGTTGCGTTATTTACGGAAGATACGGTTCATATACATATAATGTATTAACTAACATTAGCACAATTCTATAACTTGGCTAAACATTCCGCATATATCTTAGCATTCTTACATTTTCTTTAATTTCATAAGTAATCTTGATTTGTTAAATTTTTAAGTGATCGCAAAGCAAAGTTCCCGCACGTCTACGGTTTTGATCTAGCAATATATTTCGTTGCATATGCCTGTCTAGAAATTTAAGCCAAGTCTTCCCTCCCTTTTTTTTTACGGATTTTTTTTTTCCCTCCCTTTACGGATTACGATTTGGAACGTGCAATTTCTGGATCGAAGCCCTATTACATTGTATTCAAGTGTATTATTTAAGTAGCGGACGCTTATTTAATTATTTATAAGTAGTTGGTGCTTACATAAAACCAGAACAAAGTCGGATGATTCGTTCTATTACTTAATAAATGAAGATGTATTTGTGTATGTGCCTGTACACTTTCAAGCACTAGATATATAGGACCATGAAATTTGGAACACAGTTACCTCAGAATCGAGAAAATGCACCTCGGAGATACTATTTTTTATTCTCATTTTGTAGTTATTTTGTGTTTTAGCCCGATTTACAAGATTTTGGGCGATATTCACACAAATCGGTTCCTTAGCGACTAAAAATGTTATCACAAAGTCTCTATCTTGACTCCATTGAAAGGAATCCTTACGATTAATAGACGAATTTTGGTGAAATTTTAAAAATTATATACTTTCTGTGTGTTCTACTCGTCACCGACTTTTAAATTGCGGTATAAAAAACTGACGGCCAATCCACTGTGTATAATTTAGTATCAGCTACTTTCAATGCCACACACTACTCCAAAGCAAAACTTAATTTCCAGAAACCATCTGTTCATTAATTATATTTTTTTAAACCAGCGAACTATTAAATATTTTGATTCCTCGGACCGTTTCCTCATTGAAGTCCGGATCGTGTGATTTCAGTTCTTCGACCTACTGAAGCCACGCCTACATTTGAGCATGCGCATCAGCGGGAGGGTCAGAGCCATTCACTTCCTTTCACGCTTCCATGAACGATGGTCAATTGTGATTCTCATTTTATGATTTGGCGATTTTATTCGTATGGTGAAAATGGTTTTAGTTCAAAACAGGCGATTTCAAAATTGAGTATGGTGTTATATGTATCTTTGTTAATTAAGCAGCGGGCAATTATTTTATTTATATGTCGTGAGCGCCTATGTAGGACCCCGACAAATTCGTTCTACTCTTCTATAATAATGACATATAATTTCTACTTGTGTGCAGCATAGCGTAAAAGCCAGGCTAAGTACAGCTATGGAAATCCATACAGGGATAATTCTGGACAGAGCCGAGATTTCTTTACCGAGCAATATTTTTTCTTTCATTTTTTGTAAATCGAATACGGGCTTCCATTCAGGTGCTTTCTGGCTGAAAATAACACCACTGCGATATTTAATTAATTTAATTAATGCAAAATTATTAAAGTAAAATTAATTTAATTAGAGATTTTAGCCAGCTAAAAGCGAATAACACAACAACAATGTAGCTTTCGCAGCAACATTATTACGAAAGTCATTTGTTTACGAAAATACGAAAGAAAATTGATATTATACATATTTTTCAATTAAGTACCATAAATATTTTAATACACAAAACTAATTTTATTAAACATTAGAGCGAACTGAGACTGTTGAGCCTTTATAGTCGAATCCTTGACTGAAAAATCTGTATGCTGATGAGTATAAGACGCAGTGGCGGTGCGTGCATAGGCACTGCGGGAGCGACAGTGCTCTCTCTCCCTCGCAGACTGACGTGCAGCTTCCTATGTGCGCACGTGTACAACAGTCAAACACCACTCTTCACAGTTCCAGCGGCGTGATGTTTGACTGTTACAACAGTCAAACACCACTCTTCACAGTTCCAGCGGCGTGGTGTTTGACTGTTGTGCGCATGCGCAAGTAGGAAGCGGCAGGCCAGGCTACGAGGAAGAGAGAGCACTGTCGCTCCCTGCAGTGCCGCAGTGCCTATGCACGCACCGCCACTGATAAGACGCAAACGAGGAATGTGGGGGACACGTCTTCCCAGCAAGTTGAGGAACACTTAAAAGTTTGCTGTCTGGGTATCGTGATATGATAACTAATGACGTCGGTCGTATAATTATGTAAATCCCTTAGGGGATAAAGGTGGGGGGTCCACATGAACAACCAAAAGCATTTGGTTGTGTGGTTCGCGGACATATAATTCAGGAAAATAATTGCTTATCTTAAGAAATCTTGAAAGGGAAAGTCTCCGTCCACCTATGGTGCACAATGACTTCCATTGTATAACAACAGCCTATCTTGAGTAGGTGTAAGGTGGGGGGGTCCACATGGAAAATCAAAAGTATTTGGAGCGTGGTTCACGGACATTCTAGAAAACATTGCCTATCTAGGCAGATCTTGAAATAGGAAGTGTCCATTCACCTATGGTGCCTTGAAAATCAATCATTAGGACATCAATGTCATTGCAGCATCATAATCATACCACGACAAGGGGTTGAGGTGGGAGGTTCATTAACAGTCAAGTTCAAGTTGGCTGTGTAAATGGTTCACAGGTCTGCGGTTCAAGAAAATAATTATACCTTGTCTGTCTCGGTAGTTCCTATCTTGAATTGATAGTTTGGCTCTCACCTCTGGTGGTAAAGACTCTGACATGAATTTTTTTTAAATAATAATTTCCAAATTTTCAGCATTCAGGGTTCCATCATGTTTATTCATTTTATAAGGAACCTTGCTGCCCCAACCAGGAATTGAATCCTGGATCTCTGAACTGGCCAGACGATGCTCTGCAGTTGAGCGACTGGGACGTAATTGCAAGCTCTTATCGAAGTGGACTCTACATTATCCACTCTCTAATGTCAGATTGGTAGGCAACTGACAATCTGACTGGCCATCTCCAGCTTTTTACTTTCCTTATATACATAATGTATAAGGAAAGTACTGTGACGGGGTCGAAAATTCGAAATCGAGTTTTCGACGGGAGAGCACGTTTCAAGCATCCCTGATCACGAATCAAACATTTTTGAAGTGATGTCTGTGTGTGTGTGTGTGTGAAAGTATGTGTGTGTGTGTGTGTGTCAGTGAGTCTGTGGAGACGATAACTGACAAACGAATGGACCGATTCGAACCAAATTTGGTACGAAAATCACAATCCGTGAACACTGGAAGCCTATTGCTTTTATACGTAATCGAATGTTCAGAACTCCCCTAAATTTTCGAATAAAATTTTAAAAAAATCGTCAAAAAATCAAAACCACTAATAAAGTTACGCAAATAGACATTTCTTATGTAATTTTTCATTAGAAAACGATTGACATAAATTTTAGAATGCTAACATGAACCGTTTTCGAGATATTGCAGATTTTTCAAAAAAATTATTAAAAAGTCATACAAAATGAAAAAAAAATATTTCCAATTGAGAAACATGTTCACTTTTCATATGTAATACCATGTGATAAATTGGATGACACCATTCTCGTGGATCTAGCTCGTTCCATTCATGAAAAAAGATACTTTGAGTAATACTTTTGTATTTGAACGCCAATAGTCATTTATCTGCTGTAAGAACAACTTATTTCGTCGTCCATAACGCTTGGCGAAATTTTGCAACGAATTTGGCGGAATGTCGCCAACTTGGCGACTTTTTGAAATGTTGCCAAATTAACGAAAATCGCCAAATGGATAAAAATGACGCTAAATCAATGAAAATGACGACTAATTGTCGAAAATTCAATATCTTGGAAAGAATATTAGTATCTACTATAAGAAAAATCTATTTTTTTACTGTAAAAGTAGTAAATTCATTACATTATATAAGGAAAGTCATGTGTTGCCCACATCAGATTTTTTTACTTCAGGTTAGCCTCCTGCTTCTATTTTTATACTCCAGGTTAGCTTTTGCGCGATCGTTGCCCTTTCGCTTTGAAATCGGCGCTCAATATCCCAGAATCCATTGAATTCGTGTACTAATCGTACTAGATTCACTTTCAGACCTTCAACATCGTTGCATTAACCTATATAGTTGATTTGTTCGAGAACCATTGTAAAAAGCCTTTGAATCGAATCCTGGATCTCCGAACTGGTCAGCCGACTCTCTACCATTGAGCTACTGGGACGAAATTACAAGCTCTTATCATCGAAGTGGACTCTGCAATTTTAATTCTTCCCTCTTGCCCTTTTCATACTTTACAAAAAGGGAGTGGGTAGCCATATTAATAAACATTCATATAAACAGTATGACCTCAACTTTTACTGACTTTTTACATATCGACTAATTAAGTAATATAACTCCTGTATTCTATAATAATTTCCTCACATTCTTTCTTGCGGGATTATCAAAATGCAAACCTTCATTATCAATAAATATCTCACTTCTTTTCAAGATATTACTGTATTTATGTAACTTAAAATGCTAATAATATTACTTCCCCTACATACATAGTTTTAGTCTGAGTTAACCAATTCCTAAACTGAATCGCAGATGCCAAGCTTATACAAAAATATTATAAAATGTTTCTTTATTGAATAGATTGATGCATACATTGCACAGACAGACAGGCACACACACTGACGTCACGCTAAAAATAGGTTTCTTTTGTATTTTAGAGCTTCCAAACCGTGTACATCCGTCGAAAACTCGAGTTACGATTTTCGACATAATTCCAATACTTTCCCTATACATTACCATGTATTGCAGGGAAAGTTATAAATAAAATAAAAATCTGATGTGGGCAACACATGACTTTCCTTATATAATGTAATCAATTTACTACTTTTACAGTAAAGAAATAGGTTTTTCTTATAGTAGATACGAATATTCTTTCCAAGACATTGAATTTTCGACAATGAGTCGTCATTTTCATTGATTTAGCGTCATTTTTATCCATTCGGCGAGATTTTCGTTAATTTGGCAACATTTCAAAAAGTCGCCAAGTTGGCGACATTCCGCCAAATTCGTCGCCAAAATCTCGCCAAGCGTTATGCACTAAGAAATAAGTTATTCTTACAGCCGATAAATGACTATTGGCGTCCAAATACAAAAGTGTTACTCAGAGTATCTTTTTTCATGAATGGAACGAGCTAGATCCACGAGAATGATGTCATCCAATTTATCGCATGGTATTATATATGCAAAGTGAACATGTTTATCAATAGGAAATTTTTTTTTTATTTTATATGACTTTTTGATATTTTTTTTGAAAAATGTACAATATCTCAAAAACGGCTCGTGTTAGCGTTCTAAAATATATGTCAATCGTTTTCTAATGAAAAATTACATAAGAAATGTCTATTTGCGTAACTTTATTAGCTGTTTTGATTTTTTGACGATTTTTTCAAAATTTCATTCGAAAATTTAGGGGGGTTCTGAACATTCGATTGCGAATAAAAACAATAGGCTTCCAGTGTTTATAGATTGTGATTTTTGTACCAAGTTTCGTTCGAATCGGTCCATTCGTTCGTCAGTTATCGTCTCCACAGACTCACTGACACACACACACACACACACACACACACACACACACACACACACACAGACATCACTTCAAAAATGTTTGATTCGTGATCAGGGATGCTTGAAACGTGCTCTCCCGTCGAAAACTCGAATTCGAATTTTCGACCCCGTCACAATACTTTCCTTATACATTATGTATATAAGGAAAGTAATAAATGCGTTGAGTTTTGAACCGTTGTGTACATTTTGTTCCATTATAAAAACTACTTGCTGAATTTTAAACAACCTTTAAAAGAATTTAAGAATATTGATAGCTCAACCTGGATATATTTATAACGCCATTTAATGCAGATTACGTAAAAGCTCGAATTGATTGAAATGCAGTGCAATACTGAAATGAAGCAGGCATTAAGTACAACAAAACTTGACTTTTATAAAGCTATGCCAAAATTTACATTTCCGAACTTAGTATTACATTTAATTAATATTGCATTTAATTAATTTAATATTATCTAAATCATACCCAAAAATATGTAGCACTATTTGCATCCTCATATTCATGCGAAAACATGTTTTCAATCACAAAACATGGGAAAGTTAGTTCCTCTAACAAAGAATTGCCATTATTCTTTTGGCATATAAAGCCCACTACGCGAGTGTACGCTGGTTACATGAAAATGTCACTCTTCTTTAGAGAGCTTCTTTAAGCCTTAGATAAATGTTAGAACGTAAATGTTACATTATGCTAAGAACGGAGTCTCATCAAGTGATGGGTTTCGATTTAAATTGTGTGTGTCAGAAGAAAGAACTTATTTCTGATTTGTGGGTTGTTTCACACGCACTGCGCGGGTGTACTAGTTGCATGCAGTTTTCATTTCTGTTTAGGGAGTATTATGTCAAAAGCAAGTCAAATGTTCTTATTTAGGGAGTAGTCGCTAAGTGAACTTGCGAACGACTTCTTTTTTTTTGTTTATTTGCTAAAAAAAGTGAAGAAAATGAAAAAATAAAAGAAGTGATTGAAAAAATGGAATTGCTAAAAACGGGACCCACAGTTAGCGTCACTGTTTATATATTACTTTTTAATATTACATTTCGTCGAACGCATGAACTGACTCCACTGGTTTTTCTCAGCAATTCGACCCACTATTGTTGCCTTGCGACTTCTGCGCCTGCGCATTGCAGCTTTTCTGAGTGTTATATTTCATTTGCATCATACCATAGTTGCAAAAAAACTGATTTCTATAAAAACTTTATGATCGCTATCTGTGGGCACAGCAGCTAGAGAATATACAAAAGTAAAAGCTCACACATCAAACATTTTTCTTTGATATTTATATTGTATGTTTTGAACAGAACAGAAATGTATTCCAATTTGAACACAAAAAATATACATTTTGATACATGGAATTGTTCCAATTTAAAGAAATCTTACATCGACTGGAAGAAATAAACAATAAGCAGACAATAAGATATAATTAAAAAAAAGGAAAGTTCATAGTACAAACTTAGTTATCAACTTATAGCTAGTCTCATTTTCTCTTTGAGAAGAAACAATTTAAAAAAAACATATACGGTAAGTAACACAATAAAATGCAAAACATTTTTAAAATTCAGCATTGAAATACTATTCCACATCAAGGAAACCAAATAACCAAGAAACAACCAATTTGAAATAAAAAGAAAATACAACAGTGGTTTTCATGTAATATGGTAAAAAATTAAATAACTTAGCTCCTAAATATGTAAAAAACTTTTTAACTTTAGTAAATAGAGCAAATGATGTTCTAATTTAGAAATATATTTCAGTCTATTTATTGTCAGTTTATAACATATCTGTTTACATAACACAGTTTTATTGAATGCGCATGTTATAGCCACCTTTCACCTACGAATGTGTGTGATTCTGCAGTTATATTATCCAACTGCCAGTGAACGTTAGTAATAAAATGCTGTATGTATATAAAATGTTCTTTTATCTATTTGTAGACTTAAAACTGTTTAAGAGGGTTTAACTGTTTAATTAACTGTTCAAATATCTGCTGCTCTCCGCTCGCTACGTTTGCTAACTTCCATAATTCGCTTCGCGAGTTGGGAGGCCTTATTCGCTGATGGGAGGCCTTCGCCAGCACTTTCGTAAGACTACGCGGGAGCAATACGCCCGCTGAGGATAGTCCATTGAGGAGAGATTAGATAGAGTGAGCATGACGCCACACCCGACAGCGTTTCTAGTTCTATATAGAATGTCCGCAAGATTTCTGATCTACAAACCACGTGACCATTATTTTTCCAAGTCACACAGTCCGCTAGTATATTTAAAAGGGAAAAAACGTATATCTGCATTTTAACGGGAAATTTTCGTTGCGTTGCATTACTACAAAGTAGAGCCTTTGAGATATTTTAAAACGAAACCTTATTCGTTTTATATACCACAATTAATTTATTTAAATTGTAGGAACGAGCGCTCATTTAACAAATTCATAGCTGCACAGTACTTTCTTTAGAAATTCTCGCAATTTCACCTGCAATTACAGCCGCGTTTTGATTGTTGCAAAAACTAAACCCCACACATAAAACTCTACACGTTTTATATACCACAAATGGTATATTTACTGATAACGACGAAGCAATAATTTAATATATTCAAATCCATAAACATGTACATATATTCATTACGTTAGTAGTATATTTTCATTACATCACACATACAGTGCGATTTGTTTAAAAATAAAGAGCCTATTTTTCAATCAATACTAGTTACTTATATATATAATGTATAAAGAAAGTATTGTGACGAGGTCGAAAATTCGAATTCGAGTTTTCGACGGGAGAGCACGTTTTAAGCATTCCTGATCACAAATCGAACATATTTAAGGTGATGTCTGTGTGTGTGCGAAAGTATGTGTGTGTGTGTGAAAATATGTGTGTGTGTGTGTCGGTGAGACTGTGGAGACAATAACTGACGAACGAATGGACCGATTCGGAAGAAATTTGTTACAAAAATCACAATCCATAAACACTGGAAGCTATTGTTTTTATATGCAATCGAATGTTCAGAACCCCCCTAAATTTTCGAATGAAATTTTGAAAAAATCATCAAAAATCAAAACCGCTAATAAAGTTGCGCAAATAGACATTTCTTATGTAATTTTTTATTAGAAAATGATTGACACAAATTTTAGAACACTAACATGAACCCTTCTCGAGATATTGCACATTTTTCAAAAAAATTATGAAAAAGTTATATAAAATAAAAATAAAATATTTCCTATTGAGAAACATGTTCACTTTTCATGTGTAATACCATGCGATAAATTGGGTGACATCATTCTCGTGGAACTAGCTCGTTCCATTCAGGAAAAAAGATACTTTGAGTAATACTTTTGTATTTGAACGCCAATAGTCATTTATCTGCTGTAAGAACAACTTATTTCTCCACCCATAACGCTTGGACAGATTTTGGCGACGAATTGGGTGGAATGTCGCCAACTTGGCAACATTTTTAATTGTTGCCAAATTAACGAAAGTCTCGCCAAATGGATAAAAATGACGACTAATTGAAGAAAATTCAATATCTTGGAAAGAATATAAGTATCTACTATAAGAATAACATTTTTTTTAACTATAAAAGTAGTAAATTCATTGCATTATATAAGGAAAATCATGTGTTGTCCACATCAGATTTTTTTTATTGATTTAGTCTTGCAGCTTAATTAGCTACCAAATTTAAAAATCAGACTATTTACAATTTATAAAGTTTTATGCGTCAATTATCAGTATTTTTAGAACTCTATTAGATGTAGTAATCAATAAGCAAAAAGATTGTGCAAATGATAAGGAAAAACTTAAACAACGTAATTAAACACAAATAAATAAACAATAATTACGATAAATAAACACTCTGCTTTTTGTGAAAATATAACTTTCTAATACTTCCTCGAAAAAAAGCAGGCAAATTAACAAACAATAATTGTTTACTAATTCCTGCTTAACTACATTATTTATGATTTTCCTTAAAGATGTAATAACTTATGTATAGTATTTTTGTTTGTTATAGAATTAAAAAATATGAAATTGATCTGCTTATCTACAAAAATATATTATAATATACGCAAAATGACATACTGCTGCCATGTAGTTATTTGTATGGTACGGAATGTACATCTACATTAAAATTGCTTATATTTATCTTCATCTTTTGCTTACGGGTGGGTCTCAAACGAAGAACCTCTCCAAAAGACGGATATTTGACATACCCTATCCCTAGGCATTGATGTCCATGGACGCCAATGTCTGCAAAGAGGGATCGAACTGTTTGAGATAGGGTATGTCAAATATCTGTCTTTTTAGAGGTTCTTCATTTGGGATGGACGCTGTCCCACCCATAAGCAAAAGGTTAAAATATTAACCTTCGATAAGGATCCCTATATATTCTGGTTTCAACTCTCAATAAACGGTCTGGTTTTCAACTCTCAGTAAGCAACCTCAGAAAGCGGTTCTCAAGTGACCTGGCTCACTTTCGTGTCTTATGCTCGCTAACGCTTTCCCAACCTCCTATTTGCTACCTCTCATTTATCGCCCGAACACACAGCAGGCTTAATAAACCAATTGGGGATTCTCACCCTTATTAGCTGATGTTCACCAACTCTCAGAACTCGCTTTGCCAGCTATTTTCACCCTGCTGGGCCCCTAAACTCTCTATTCGCTACGCTGACCAGCCCTGTAACTCGCTTTGTGAGTCGGGGTTCATCACTTACTCGCTGGCGCTCGCTGAGCCTGTCTCACGAGCTCTTCCGAGCTGCCTGCTATTGCGAGCGATTTTTACTGTATTGCGAACATACAGCAAAATCTCATAACTGTGCGTTTTGTCGTTTGTTCGTAATAACAATAATAAAATATCCTGTTACGTTTTTAGAAGAATAAATTACAATAATAAGACATATAAATGTTGTGCAATATAACACTTTAATCGTAATGTTTTTCATGAATATTACGATTAAAGTGCCATATACAATAGTTGTGAAACGTTGTATTTCTTTGTAAAAATAAACAATATGGCATATGATTGTCAACATCCCAAGCTCACTAACTAACGTTATAGTCATGCTTAGAATTAAATATCTATACTTTTAATGTTTTTAGTGCTTCAATAACTCCGTCCTCGATCATCTTTGTGACGTTTCTTCCAGCAACGAATCACAAAGAAGTTGAAATCGGCTCGACCAATTAAATCTTCAACTGTACAGATGAAAAATTTTCACTTTAAAAGTACATGAAAAATAAAATAACCCGTCAACTAAATCGAAATTTAAAATCTAAAGCGAACAGCGGCGGTGACGGCGTTAGCTACTTTTTGTAATAGAGATATGTTGAGATATGGATGTATTCAACTAATTTAAATTACTGAATTTTCAATGTTTATCGTTTTAAATGTTAGCTCAGGTATTTCTTTAACGCGACTATTGATTGCTGAGAAACAATATGTTCTGGGAAAGCAAAATATATTTCCCAATTATATATTTAGATGCATATTTTTCATAAGATGCATTTTATTCTCATTCTCTTACATTCTATTCAACTGATTAACAGTGTGAGAAGCCTTTCTGACGGTTCTGAAAGGATTCCTGTTTTAAGCGATGTACCTTTATCAATAAAAACAACGAATTTAACAATGCAATATTAGCAAGTAGCATTTGTAAAGCTAACTGTAATGAATTATTTGCATAATGCTTACTGTTATCCTATGTATACAGAGGTCAAACTAAATGCACCTTAAAGTACAGCTTAAAAGAACAGGAAAATTTTGCAAAAATTAAAAATTTAATAGATCTTAATTAATAATCATTGTTGTATGACTAGTCACCGGTTTGATTTTTTTTCTGCCTTAATTATTCGAAAGTGTTCTTCAATTTTCGATTAGGATTAATAAAAACACTAATAATATAGTTAATGATTTGTTAATAACTCCATATCTTTCCTAGGTATGGCATGACCACGTCTAAAGTTTTTTCTTTGAGTTCATATTCTCTGCTTTTCATTTTTCTTATTTGTGTCTCATGTTCATATTTCCTTGTTTTTTGGGGGGGGTTTTATTTTTTATTCTCCATTTTTCTATTTTTAATTCCCTTTATGCAACTATATTGTGATGTCGTTTAACCGTTTCAGTTTGGACCGACATTGCCTTGCGCTTATTTCAGCGGTAAGGTCCACACTTTTTGCACTGAGGAAGGAAATGCGGCTGATTTGCAAAACATACGTATGCTTATTTATCCTGATTTACGCTGCATTTTAAGTTTCAAAACAGTTTGTTATGGACTGTGAGCAAAGCCACATGCTTATAAATAATTGCTATTTTCAAAAATGTATTACTTTTGGATGTATTATAGGCAAAAATGTACTAATTTTCGAATCAATGTGAGATGTTGAATATGGGATTCAAAATGTGGAGCAAAGTAAGTTCATATGGCAACAACAATGTGGATAATTGCTGTTTTGAAATGTTTACCAATTGGAGGACTGATGTCATAGGCAAAAATGCTCGAATTGCCAAATAAAGTAAGTAAAACTCCAGGTTAATAAACCTGGAGCTAGGAACTTGACATTTGGTTCAGAGGTAGATTATATGATAAAATCGACATGGGTAATTGCTGTTTTGAATCCATACTAGTTGTACTAGAATCGCTTTCAGACCTTTAACATCTTCGCATTAACCTACAGGGTTGATTTGTTCGGGCACCATTGTAAAGAACCTTGCTGTCCCAACCGGGAATCGAACTCTGAATCTTCGAATTGGCCAGAAGAACTTGAAATTTAGTACAAAAGTTGAATCATATGATGAGACAAACATGCATAATTGTTGTTTTCAAATAGTTATTTCAGGGACGTTTTCCAAGCAAATATGTTCGATTTTTCGAATCAGTGTGAAACTGCAGGTTTTTTGAACAAGGAATAAAATACTATTTGGTACAAAGTTAGATCATGTGATAATTGCTGTTATATCATGTGATAATTATTGTTGCCGCATAATTGCTGTTTTGAAGTATTATATTTTAAGATGGTGTCAGAGGCAACTATGTTCGAGTGGAAACCTAAAGTTGAACGAGGAAAAGTTTATTGAGGTAGGACTTGGAATCTGGTACACAAATTTGAAATTTGGTACAAAATCATATCATGTGATGAAATGAATATGGATAGTTGGTGTTTCTAAGTATTTATAATTTTAGCATGTATCATAAGTAAAAATGTTCAAATTGTCGATGTTGTTGTTGTTGAGACCCAGATCGTCCGACCTACCAGAAAAGTCAAATTGTCGATGTGAAACTCTAGGTTTATAGAGCTTAAAAAACTTAAAATTTGGTTCAAAGTTAAAGCATATATTTAAAATCAGCATGGATAGTTGCCGTTTGCAAATATTTATTATATCAGAGGTCTCACAAGTAGAAATGTTCGAATTGTCGAATGAAAGTGAAATTCTGAGTTTATTAAAGTATGGACTTGAAATTTGGTTCAAGAGTGTATGTAGATCCTATGATCCTAAGTTAATATGGATAAATGCCGTTTTCGAATATTTATTAATTGAAGGATGTCATAGATAAAAATGTCCGAATTTTCAAATGAACATGAAACTCTAGGTCTTATGACGTAGGGATTTGAAATTTAGTGCAAGGATAGGTCATATGATAAAATCATCATATGTATTGGTATTTTCAAATATTTATTATTTTAGGGTACATGTTACAGGGAACATTTTCGAATTTGAGTCAATGTTAAATTTCATGTTTATTGGTCTAGTGACTAATACAAAGTTAGATCATATGACAGAATTAACACAAATATTAATTGTTGTTTTCAATATTTATAAAGTATGATGGACAAAAATGTTCAAATTGTTGAATGAATGTGAAATTCCAATTTTATTAAGATAATGACATTATTTTGTTCAAACGTAGATCACATGATGTAACAAACATGGATATTTTGTGATTTCAAATATTTATAATTTTAGGAGTATATCACAGATAAAAATGTTCGAATTGCTGAATGAACATACGAACCTACGCTTCCCAGCAATTTGGAATCTAAAAATGTAATTAAAAGAACAAGTATCTGATACATCTAAAAGAAAAATCAAAATTTTAAATTTTATACATTTACGGGTGTGCTGCTGCCTAAAACGTTCTATATTCGGAATTAAATTAAAATAGAAGCTAGGAATTGCCTAAAATGGATAGTTATATAATAACGAAGAATTAGATGTTTTAGGTATGACGCGGACTAAAACTTTCGAATTCTAAATTTCGTGCGAATGCGACATATATTCACATTTAGACAAGTAAATATATAGCTCGATAAAATAAAATATTACAATGGTCTTAAGAAGTAAACTGTTCGAATTATGCTATACATTTCAGACGCTTTCTATTTTGAAGCGTCATTTAGACTTCAAACTATCACCCCATCTACACCGCAATCTCAACCGCCGGGTCTTGGCATCCATTATACCGGGGAGCCAGAGATTCTCTTGGAATATATCGTTTTAGTTTTCTAAGCATTTTCTATAAATAAATATTTCATGGTGGAAGTATTCAAAGGAGAATAATATTCGTGAATGTACCGAAAAGCTCAGAACCAGAACGGCTTAATAACATCTGTGTATCAAATATCAGTGACCAAGCCGCATTTAAATTTTAATATGAATAAAAGATTGTTCAGCTGATTTCTATGGTGAATTACAATGGATAAATATTTTTCTCTCACAATGTCATTTTTTTTTTCAAACCAACATTAGTAAATTCACTTTAATAATGCAATAATCCATTTTATGCTAATTAATATTACAAATTGTTGCGATAAGAATGGGACATGTCAATGAAAATTAGCACACATTATCTGAATGATGTTGACCTGAGGAAATTACAGCATGCTACATGATTTCGTCCAGTGATTGATAACTTACTTAAATGTAATTTTATATTTGTTAAAATACCACATCGTATACATAAATGTCCTAATATGCTTTATGATTATGCCATGATTAATCATTAATATTTATTTAATGAATGAACTTAGAAATTTAGAAATGTATTTAAGAGTCAATTTGTTGGGATCTTATAAAAAAATCTGTTGTGGGCAGCACATAACTTTTATTATTCAATGAATTTACTACTTTTACAGTAAAAAAAGTTATTCTTATAGTAGATACTTACATTCTTTCCAAGATATTGAATTTTCGTCAATGAGTCGTCATTTTCATTGATTTAGAGTTATTTTTATCCATTCGGCGAGATTTTCGTTAATTTAGCAACATTTTAAAAAAATTGCCAAGTTGGCTACATTCCGCCAAATTCGTCTCCAAGATCTTGCCAAGCGTTGTGGACAGAGAAATAAGTTATTCTTATAGCAAATAAATGACTATTAGCGTTAAATACTAAAGTATTATTCAAAGAATATTTTCTCAATGGAACGAGCTAGATACACGAGAATAATGTCACCAAATTTATCGCATGATTTTACATGTGAAAAATGAACATGTTTCTCAACAGTTAATATTTTTTTAATGTATGGGATATTTTGATAAATTTATTTGAAAAATGTGCAGCGTCTCGAAAACGTTTCTAGCCAGCGTTCCAAAGTTTATGTCAATCGTTTTCTAAAGAAAAATTACATAAGAAATGTCTATTTGCATAACTTTATTAAAGAGTTTGATTTTTATATGATTTTTTTAAATTTTCACTCGAAAATGTACGGGGGTTCTGAACATTCGATTATGTTTAAAAACAATATACATCCAGTATTCACGGATTGTAATTTGTGTACCAAATTTCATTCGAATCGCACTATTCGTTCATATTCGTTCGTGATATATCGTTTCCACAGACTTATTGACACACACACACACTTTCGCACACACACACACAAACATCACCTCAAAAATGTTCGATTCGTGATCAGAGATGCTTGAAACGTGCTCTCGCGTCGAAAACGAGAATTCGAATCTTCGACCCCATCACAATACTTTCCTTATACATTATACTATGTATATAAGGAAAGTAAAATAATTTACCGGGGCTGCGGTCTCTCAAAGGTTGGACAGCATTGATCTAGACCGTCCATCAGAGCTGACCGAAGAATTGCAGCTTTTAAATGTTTGCATTTCAGCTGAGCTCGGAACAAAATTTTTGAATTCCTGAGCAAGTTACATATGATCTACCAAATACAATATGTTTCAAATTTTAAGGGAAATTATAAGGCACATTTATTAATGAAAGTTGAGAAATATTGTGGTTTTGGTTTTCAAATACTTACATTTCAAGGTGCGCCTGAGATAAGTAACGTAGAGTCATCCAGGAAACATATACACACAATTTCTAAGCTAGATATATTTAACATTACTAATAAGATGGACCGTTTGACAATAAACACTATTTAACAAAAAAATCGACGCACCAAAAAGGAGTTGTCCGGTTGTGATAAAAATTGGTGGATGTGAAAAACATACATAGAAAAAGAAACTATTAAAATTTCAGAACAATTTAATGATTTAGAGTTTGACTGTATACAAAGGGGGGAAGTCAATAAGGCGTTGGTCCACCTCTGGCCTGGATGCAAGATGTCACCCGGCGTGGCATAGAATGATAAAATTCACGGATGGTGTCCTGCGGAATGTCTTGCCAAATTGTCTCCAACTGTCCGGCTAAATCGTCAACATCCCGGGATGGTTGCAATTGCCTTCCCATAACGCCCGAAATGTTCTCTGTGAGAGAGATTAGGAGGCCTAGCTAGCCAAGGAAGTGCTGGGCAAGTTTGAAGACAATTCATAGAAACACGTGCCGTGTGCGGCCAGGCATTATCTTATAAGGCATTATCTTGCCAGGCATTATCCAGGCATTATTAAGTAAGTCCGGGGTGTCGCAAAAGGAACGGTAACACAACCGGTCATAGAATGTTGTCTACGTACCGCTGTACTATCAGTGTGCCAGAAATAACTACCAAAAAAGTAAGATATCCGCAGTCGAAATGCATCAGGAATTTTGACCACAGACTCAGAATTGCTCCTTGTATACACCTGCTGAATGCACAGTTCCGATGCGCTGGAGCTCCCACTATTTATTCATTGGGCATCGAATTTTATTCATTTGCATGTTCGCTTAAAATGTCTTTACATACGAAATTTCATTACGATCGCACAACTCCTTCTTGGTGCATCGATATTTTTGTTATAGAGTATATATGAGAAAATAAAATATTTCAAACTTTTCACACAATCACGCTAAAAATAGATTTTTTTTTTCGTTTTCTAGGATTTTCGTTTTCTAGAGTTTCTCTTCGTTTTCTAGAGTTTCTAGAGTGCGAAACCTGTAGATCCGCCGAAAATTCGAGTTGCGATTTTCGATACGATTCCAATACTTTCCCTATACATTGCCATGTATCGTAAGTAAACTATCAAACGGGCTATTACGTTCCTAAACGAATGTCGTTAATTTTAAAAAATCTGATGTGGGCAGCACATGACTTTCCCTGCAGACTTATATCCATGTTCTCTTTATTTTAATTAAATTTATATCACTTTTAATTCAATTTTCGTTCTCATTCGGTAACCGGACTTATTTTCAAAGGTGGCGTAGAGAAAATAAGGAAAACTAAAATATCTCGAGAACGGCTGGTCCTAGTGTAATGGGGTTGATCTTATTCTTTTCGTCGTTAAAAATTACGTATTAAACGAGCATTTAATGGATATATTTGAGTATACTTAGTTCTTTAGTTTAGATTTTGACGATTTTTGCGGGCCATTTAGCAAAAAAAGGCAGGTTATTTTTTTTCGAATCGTACCAAAATCTAATCAGCACCAGGGTAACCCACAAGTGACTCATTTACCAAATTTTGTGAAAATCGGTCCATTAGTTTTGCAGTCACAGTGGATACAAGCTTTTGCGGGCCATTTCGCATAAAAAGGCGGGTTCTTTTATCCCGAATCGTACCCAAAACTAATTAGCACCAGAGTCGCCCACAAGTGACTTACCTACAAAATTTTATGAAATTCGGTCAATTACTTTTTTAGTTAGAGTGGATAAAAAATCTGCACAGACAGACAGACAGACACACAGACAGACAGACACACAGACAGACACACAGACACACACACAGACGTCACGTTAAAAATAGTTTTTTCGCATTCCAGAGGTCTCGAAACGTATAGATCCGTCGAAAACTCGAGTTGTGGTTTTCGGCACGATTCCAGTACTTTCCCTATACATTACCATGTATTGCAGGGAAAGTAAAACTCTGATGTGGGCAGCACCTGACTTTCCCTGCAGACTTATCTTAACGTTCTCTTTATTTTAATTAAATGTATTTCACTTTTAATTCAATTTTCGTTCTCATTCGGTAACCGGACTTATTTTCAAAGGTGGCGCAGAGAAAATAAGGGAAACTAAAATATCTCGAGAACGGCTAGTCCTAGTGTAATGGGGTTGGTGTTATTGTTTTCGGCGTTAAAAATTACGTATTAAACGAGCATTTAATGGATATATTTGAGTATACCTAGTTCTTTAGTTTAGATTTTGACGAATTTTTGCTGACCATTTTGCAGAAAAAGGCAGGTTATTTTTTTCCGAATCGTACCAAATTCTAATCAGCACCAGGATAACTCTCAAGTGACTCATCTACCGAATTTTGTGAAAATCGGTTCATTAGTTTTGCAGTTACAGTGGATACAAGCTTTTGCGGGCCATTTCACAAAAAAGGCGGGTTCTTTTATTCCGAATCGTACCCAAAACTAATCAGCACCAGCCCCGCCCACAAGTGACTTACCTACAAAATTTTGTAAAATTCGGTCCATTAGTTTTTTAGTTAGAGTGGATACAAAATCTGCACAGACAGACACACAGACACACAGACAGACAGGCAGACACACACACAGACGTCACGCTAAAAATGGTTTTTTCGAATTCTAGAGGTCTCGAAACATGTAGATCCGTCGAAAACTCGAGTTGCGATTTTCGGCATGATTCCAATACTTTCCCTATACATTACCATGTATTGCAGGGAAAGTAAAAATCTGATGTGGGCAGCACATGACTTTCCCTGCAGACTTATATTAACGTTCTCTTTATTTTAACTAAATTTATTTCACTTTTAATTCAATTTTCGTTCTCATTCGGTAACCGGGCTTATATTCAAAGGTGGCGTAGGGAAAGTATGAAAAACTAAAATGTCTCGAGAACGGCTAGTCCTAGTGTAATGCGGTTGGTCTTATTCTTTTCGTCGTTAAAAATTACGTATTAAATCAGCATTTAATGGATATATTTGAGTATACCCAGTTCTTTAGTTTAGATTTGAACGATTTTTGCGGGCCATTTTGCAAAAAAAGGCAGGTCATTTTTTTCCGAATCGTACCAAAATCTAATCAGCACCAAAGTGACCCACACGTGACTCATCTACCGAATTTTGTGAAATTCGGTCCTTCAGTTTTTTAGTTAGAGTGGATAAAAGCTTTTGCGGGCCATTTCGCAAAAAAAGGCGGGTTCTTTTATTCCGAATCGTACCCAAAAGTAATCAGCACCAGCCCCGCCCACAAGTGACTTACCTACCAAATTTTGTGAAATTCGGTCCATTAGTTTTTTAGTTAGAGTGGATACAAAATCTGCACAGACAGACACACAGACAGACAGACAGACACACAGACAGACACACAGACACACACACAGACGTCACGCTAAAAATAGTTTTTTCGTATTCTAGAGGTCTCGAAACGTGTAGATCCGTCGAAAACTCGAGTTGCGATTTTCGGCATGATTCCAATACTTTCCCTATACATTACCATGTATTGCAGGGAAAGTAAAAAACATGCAATTATCGCCGGTACGAGTTCAGGCATCACTAAACAGCCACTGATGTGAATCATTAGATGAGGATGTCTGAAATTTAAACAGAAAATTCAGTCGAAGCAAAAACATTTCCACAGCTGCATTTTCTAAATTTATTGCGCATCATTTGAGGTTGGAAGATTTGAACACTGTTCGCCAAGTGAATTAATTTAAAATATGAAGAGCATTTGTTTAATTTCTAGGATTATGCAAGAAAATTTTGTTTACTACATTTAGTTTAATGAAATACCTCACGCAAATTTGCCGTTTTGCGGCAGGCCCTACCTTTATTACTTTTTAATAAAATTACTTGTTTTACTGGAGTTCTTTGAAAGATCTTAATTATGCTTGATACCGCGTTGTACACAATTTTGTTATATACAATACGTTGTACGACTTCACTTATAATAATGGCATAACTTATATGGAGTTACTTATATACCAGGTCTCGCTGGTCTGCAAAGGCAAAGCTTTTAAAATGTATATTATTTAAAAATGCAGTGTTAATAAAGTGGTCCACTTTTTACTTTCCTTATATACATAATGTATAAGGAAAGTATTGTGACGGGGTCGAAAATTCGAATTAGAGTTTTCGGCGGGAGAGCATGTTTCAAGCATCCCTGATCACGAATCAAACATTTTTGAAGTGATGTCTGTGTGTGGGTGTGGGTGTGAAAGTATGTGTATGTGTGTATGTCAGTGAGTCTGTGGAGACAATAACTGACGAATGAATGGACCGATTAGAGCGAAATATGGTACAAAAATCACAATACGTAAACACTGGAAACCTTTTATTTTTATACGCAATCGAATGCTAAGAACCCCCCTAAATTTTCGAGTGAAATTTTGAAAAAATCGTCGAAAAATCAAAACCGCTGATAAAGTTACGTAAATAGGAATTTCTTATGTAATTTTTCATTAGAAAATGATTGGCATAAATTTTAGGACGCTAACATGAACCGTTCTCGAGATATTGCACATTTTTAAAACAAATTATCAAAAAGTTATATAAAATAAAATAAAAATATTTCCTATTGAGAAACATGCTCACTTTTCATATGTAATACCATGCGATAAATTGGGTGACATCATTCTCGTGGATCTAGCTCGTTCCATTCATGAAAAACGACACTTTGAGTAATACTTTGGTATTTGAACGCCAATAGTCACTTCTCTGCTGTAAGAATAACTTACTTCTCCGTGCATAACGCTTGGCGAGATTTTGACGACGAATTCGGCGGAATGTCGCCAACTTGGCGACATTTTTAATTGTTGCCAAATTAACAAAAATTTCGCTAAATTGATAAAAATAACGCTAAATCAATGAAAATGACGACTAATTGAAGAAAATTCAATATCTTGGAAAGAATAACCTTTTTTTTACTGTAAAAGTAGTAAATTCATTGCATTATATAAGGAAAGTCATGTGTTGCCCACATCAGATTTTTTAATATACAGTGTTCCTATATTTGTTTTTAAATATGCTGTGTTCCTTTTTAAATATACAGGGATTTAAATATACAGTTTTTCTATAAAGTGTTCATTTGTTTTAAATAAAGTGTTTTTAATATACAGTGCTCCTATATTTTTTAACATACAGTGTTTCTTTTCAAATATACAGTATTTTAAATATACAGTGTTCCTAAAGTATTCATTTGTTTTAAATATACAGTATTTTTATTATACATTGTTCCTATATTTTTTAAATATACTTTGTTTTAAATATACAATGTTCCTAAAGTGTTCATTTGTTTTAAATATACAGTGTTTTAAATACAGTATTCCCTTTTAAATACACAATGTTTTAAATATACAGTGTTCCTAAATCCTACTCATCACAATAACTTTGTCAGGAAATGTTCATAAATGTATATCTGCGGAAAAAACATGAACCATCCCTTGGTTTTTGTGCATTGTTCATAGCAGAACAAATTCAAATATACCATTTGATAAGGAATGGCATCTTCTATAAGTTCATATGCTTTAAGTTTGCATAAGAGGCCATCTTCATATCTAAATACGCACCAGCTTCAAAATTTCAGCTTCAAATCATTTGGACTAATTGAAAACTGAATTATGAGACTGTAAAGTTTTTTATGCTTCTAATGCTATATCAGTTTCACAGATTTTTATTCATATCTTTCTGAAACATCTTCTTGAACGCTGATTTCTTTTCACAATATGGTCATTAAACGACCTAAACAAAATCTACATAATTTTACTTTGTTTAAATGATTTTTGTATGCAATGCGAATTATAAAATTTATATTCGATTTTATCAAAAAAATCCCATGAATTAAAAAAATATTAACTGTTATGAAACATGTTCAGTTTTCAAATGTAATATCATGCGATAAATGCGGTGACATCAATCTCATGGATCTAACTCGTTCCATTCACGAGAAAAGATACTTTGAGTAATACGTTTGTATTTGAAAGCCAATAGTCATTTATCTACTGTAAGAATAACATATTTCTCCGTCCATAACGCTTGGCGATATTTTGGCGGAATATCGCCAACTTGGCGACTTTTTAAATGTTGCCAAATTAACGAAAATCTCTCCAAATGAATAAAAATGACACTAAATCAATGAAATTGACGACTAATTGAAGAAAATTCAATATCTTGGAATGAATATAAGTATCTACTATAAGAATAACATTTTTTTAATTATAAAAATAATAAATTCATTGCATTATATAAGGAAAGTCATGTGCTGCCCACATCAGATATTTTGATGGAGTTTTCAAGTAAATTAAATTACTGGGCTGTGATAATTTTTAAAATATCACGCTGAATGTGTCGCATTTTAGAGATATTTAATTGAAATTGCATTTTAGTTGGAAAGTATTTCATAATCAATACTTTATGCATGATTGATCGTTCTTGTTTTATTTGATCGGTGCGTTTTACTAGATGGCCAGTAAAAAATTAACTGTACCAGCCAAACTGGCTGGTAAAAATTTGAACACATTCAACAAATCTAATCTTGAGCACGATAACTATGACCTTTCCTGGAAATAAGATGATGACCTCTAAATGGAAATTATTGGCCTTCAATGGGACTCAGATCTAAAAATCAAATGAGATTAAGTGTCTATTAAAAGTATGCGTGAAAAGAATAAAATTATTAATTTAAGAATTATGCGGCAAGAATCTCGTATAAATACGTATAAATACGAGAAATACGTGTTTGTGCGAACAAATGTTTTCCCAGAATAAAACATTCGAAATCAAAATTGGGGACAAAAATGACTGATTGTCAGCTGAAGGGCTGTAAGATAGCACAGAAAAATTCCCTGATATTGATTTATAAGTACAAAATATGCATTGTTTTATCATTGATTGAATCTCACATTACTTGCATTATTTTGATATAAAATTTGTATATTCATAAATGGTATCCTATTTTTGGCGAAACTGGCATGATATATTTGTATTTTGACTTTCCCTGCAATACATGGTAATGTATAGGGAAAGTATTGGAATCATGCCGAAAATCGCAACTCGAGTTTTCGACGGATCTACACGTTTCAAGACCTCTAGAATACGAAAAAACCATTTTTAGCGTGACGTCTGTGTGTGTGTCTGTCTGTCTGTGTGTCTGTGTGTCTGTCTGTGCAGATTTTGTATCCACTCTAACTAAGAAACTAATGGACCGAATTTCACAAAATTTTGTAGGTAAGTCACTTGTGGCCGGGGCTGGTGCTGATTAGTTTTGGGTACGATTCGGAATAAAAGAACCCGCATTTTTTGTGAAATGGCCCGCAAAAGCTTGTATCCACTGTAGCTGAAAAACTAATGAACCGAATTTCACAAAATTCGGTAGATGAGTCACTTATCGGTTACTCTGGTGCTGATTAGATTTTGGTACGATTCGGAAAAAAATGACCTGCCTTTTTTTGCAAAATGGCCCGCAAAAATCGTCCAAATCTAAACTAAAGAACTGGGTATACTCAAATATATCCATTAAATGCTGATTTAATATGTAATTTTTAAAGACGAAAAGAAAAAGACCAACCCCATTACACTAGGACTAGCCGTTCTCGAGATATTTTAGTTTTTCGTACTTTCCCTACGCCACCTTTGAAAATAAGCCAGGTTACCGAATGAGAACGAAAATTGAATTAAAAGTGAAATAAATTTAATTAAAATAAAGAGAACGTTAATATAAGTCTGCAGGGAAAGTCATGTGCTGCTCACATCAGATTTTTATCTATTAGGTTCGGAGATATAAGCGCCCAAAGTGTTTACATTTTTCGTAATGCTCCAATTTCAGGGAAACAGCACGGACATAGACGTTATTAGTTAAATATATAGCTACAATTTTTAAGAGCAGGAATTAGCTAATAAAACCACTGGATATGGATACATACATGCATACATAGTCGTACCCAGTTTGACAGTATAGATGGTGTGCATCATTATTAACACCAGTATCAGTTTACAATAAATATTTACAAATTGTATGCAAACTACAATAATTACTAAAATAATTGTTTTCAATGCAAACGCATATTTAAAATAAATATTTTAAAATGATGCCATTAATAACTGACACCAAAGCCAAAGGCTCTACCGTGCTGAATACACCGGTTCCCGTTAGATCACCGAAGTTAAGCAGCATTGGGCGCGGATAGTACTTGGGTGGGTGACCACCTGGGAACACCGTGTGCTGTTGGCTCTTTTAAGTCGACGTGGTGGCTGAACGGTCAAGGCGAGCGTTTCCCGCGATCGATCGGCCGCCACGTTGTGGGTTCGAGTCCCACGTAAGACATGGATGTTGTGTGTTGTGGACGCAGTGTGTTCCGCCCCCCCCCCCTCTGGTGCGCCTTGGGCAACGTTCTAGGACGGCAAAATGGTTCACGATTTCGGCCGTACATAGGAGCAAACGACGTAAGTGGACGTAGAGTCTATTGCTAGAGTCTAGTGCCTGGCCATTGGAAAAAAAATGGCTGACACCAGTTTAAAGAGTTAATATACACCAATATCGGTCCGGACGACCATCTTGCTGCTCATGTCCTCGGATGAGTCGGTCGTTCTGGGCTTTCGACACCAATATCGGTAAGGTTCACACAAAGAGTAATAATTCGCAAACAATTTCAAATTTTTAAATGTGTTTCTATCTGAGGTAAGCATTTTCAAATTGTTAAATATGTTTCTATCTGAGGTAAACAATTTCAAATTGTTTACATCAGATTGCGTTCAGAAACGATATACGATTGTTTACCACGTTAGTGCAAATTTAAAGTCAGTTGATTTGTTTCTTCTCTCCTGTGAAAAATTATGAACTCCATTTTTAAATAAACAATATTCAATAATTTCTACACCCAAATTGTTAAGCGAATTCAAAAGATAAATAAATAGTTGTTATTAAATTATGCTCAGCGCTAAATAGCTTACAAACAGATCAAGCAAACAGTTTTAATTTTTTGGAGAAACCTTTCTAAAATGACAGTTATTCTATGTAATGCTTTTCTATTTGCAGTCACAAAAAAAATAATAAAATTTATTGACTAGACGGAAGAAATTCAATTAGTGTAAATTAGTTTTCTACAGTTATATTTAAACTTGAATAATTATTGAAAGTTTGGTTGAAATATTTAGCAATGATTCCGGATGCTAATATTTAAATTCAAATATTAAAATCCCGTATATTAATCAAGTAAGAAAATCTGATGTGGCAACACATGACTTTTCTTATATAATGTAATGAATTTACTACTTTTACAATAAAAAAATAGGGTTTTTTTTATAGTAGATACGAATATTCTTTCCAAGACATTGAATTTTCGACAATTAGCCGTCATTTTCATTGATTTAGCATCATTTTTATCCATTTGGCGAGATTTTCGTTAATTTGGCAACATTTAAAAAGTCGCCAAGTTGGCGACATTCCGCCAAATTCGTCGCCAAAATCTCGCCAAGCGTTATGCACTAAGAAATAAGTTATTCTTACAGCCGATAAATGACAATTGGCGTCCAAATACAAAAGTGTTACTCAGAGTATCTTTTTTCATGAATGGAACGAGCTAGATCCACGAGAATGATGTCACCCAATTTATCGCATGGTATTACATATGAAAAGTGAACATGTTTATCAATAGGAAATTTTTTTCTTATTTTATATGACTTTTTGATATTTTTTTTGAAAAATGTACAATATCTCAAAAACGGCTCGTGTTAGCATTCTAAAATTTATGGCAATCGTTTTCTAATGAAAACTTACACAAGAAATGTCTATTTGCGTAACTTTATTAGAGGTTCTGATTTTTTGACGATATTTTCAAAATTTCATTCAAAAATTTCGGAGGGTTCTGCACATTTGATTACGTATAAAAACAATAGACTTCCAGTGTTTACAGATTGTGATTTTTGTACCAAATTTGGTTCGAATCGGTCCATTCGTTCGTCAGTTATCGTCTCCACAGACTCATTGACACACACACACACACACACACACACATACTTTCACACACACACACACACACACACAGACACACACACAGACATCACCTCAAAAATGTTTGATTCGTGATCAGGGATGCTTGAAACGTGCTCTCCCGTCGAAAACACGAATTCGAATTTTCGACCCCGTCACAATACTTTCCTTATACATTATGTATATAAGGAAAGTAATATCAAATTAATAAAAGATTTGATTTGAGAAACTTATGACTTGTCTTGCATTTACTTCTTTCACAGTGTAATAATCAGCTGCACAATTCTTAGAACAATCTTCATAATGAAAATCGCGCTCCCATTGCTGATACCAGCATCCATAAACATTGCTAAAAACCTTGCTGCTCCAAAAAGGAATTTAACTCTTTCTTCATGCAGCATCTTCGAACTGGCCAGTAAACGCTCTACCGTTGAGCTACTCGGACGAAATTGCAAGCTGTTATTGTATGCAAACTCTGCATTCTCCACTCTTTAATGTCAGATTGGCGTGCAAATTACAATCTGGCTGACTTCTGCTACTTTTACCTCAGGTAGGTCTTCTGATACTATTTTTATCCGCCAGGTCAGCTTCCTGCGCTGTCGTTATCTTCTCGGTTTGAAATCGGCTTAATAGCCCAGAGTTCAGTGAATTCGTGCTAGTCGTACTAGGGCCAATTTTAGATCTCCAGCATCTTCACACTAACCTACAAGGTTGATTCGTTCAGGCGCCATTGCAAAAAACTTTGCTGCCCCAAACGGGAATCGAACCCTGGATCTTCGAACAGGTTTGCCGACTTTCTACCGTTGAGCTACTGGGACAAAATTGCAAACTCATATCTTTCACGTGGACTCTGCAACCGATTTCGCAATTTTCAGTCATGAATAGCCTATATTACTTTCCTTATATACATAATGTATAAGGAAAGTATTGTGACGGGAGTCGAAAATTCGAATTCGAGTTTTCGACGGGAGAGCACGTTTCAAGCATCCCTGATCACGAATCAAACATTTTTGAAGTGATGTCTGTGTGTGTGTGTGTGTGTTTGTGTGTGTGTGTGTGTGTCAGTGAGTCTGTGGAGACGATAACTGACGAACAAATGGACCGATTCGAACAAAATTTGTTACAAAAATCGTAATCCGTAAACACTGGAAGCCTATTGTTTTTATACGCAATCGAATATGCAGAACCCCCCTAAATTTTCGACTGAAATTTTGAAAAAATCGTTAAAAAATCAAAACCGCTAATAAAGATACGCAAATAGGCATTTCTATTGTAATTTTTCATTAGAAAATGATTGACATAAATTTTAGAACGCTAACATGAACCGTTCTCGAGACATTGCACATTTTTCAAAAAAATTATCAAAAAGTTATATAAAATAAAAAAAAATATTTCCTATTGAGAAATATGTTGACTTTTCATATGTAAAACCATGCAATAAATTGAGTGACATCATTCTCGTGGATCTAGCTCGTTCCATTCATGAAAACAGATACTTTGAGTAATACTTTTGTATTTGAACGCCAATAGTCATTTATCCAATAATAAGAATAACTTATTTCTCCGTCCATAATGCTTGGCGAGATTTTGGCGAAAAATTTGGCGGAATGTCGCCAACTTGGCGACATTTTTAATTGTTGCCAAGTTAATAAAAATCTCGCCAAATCGATAAAAATGAAGCTAAATCAATGAAAATGTCGACTAATTGAAGAAAATTCAATATCTTGGAAAGAATATAAGTATCTACTATAAAAATAACATTTTTTTTAACTGTAAAAGTAGTAAATTCATTGCATTATATAAGGAAAGTCATGTGTTGCCCACATCAGATTTTTTACAATGGAAGCATGAAAACTTGAAATATTGTATAATTTTTCTGTAGATCTCTTTTAAGCGGATTCTGTCAACATAAATCTTAATGAAGCTGAATAGATATCTTGTCATTTAAGATTTCGGGCTTTGTTGGCGATGCCATGCAGCAAAATGTTTAAAAGGATCCAATTATGGAACTAGTTAAAATATACTTACAACAATAGCGCAGAAAGGTAAAATTTATTTTGACTGGCTACTGTATGGTGACGGAAGAGCCCAGTGGTTATGCCGAGAAGATCCCTAAATGAAGACCCAAGTTCGATCCTCACCTCAGCCCAAAACAGTCCCCATACATACGCCGCAGATATACTAAAGAGTAAGTGTCTTCCATCTTTCACAATATTAAAATTCCGGGAACAACGCCTCGCTCTTAACTATCACTCAGACTACTAGTTTTGATCTTATATATCATAGTAGAATAGATAGATAACAGGAGTCTGAAAATCGGTCCAAAGATGTTTCTCAAATGGGTTGGGCCTAAACAGAGAAATTTCATTCCGGGTGACCCCTACTTCTGCGAAGTATTTAAGAAAGGGTGTTCGCACTTATAGTCATTACGTGTGATCGAGTGTTAATCCCATTAACATTGGAAGTAAAGACGTGGACATAAAGTAACTAAAAGTTAACGGCAGAACGTCAAACAAAAAGAGCCAATCATAAAATAATTTTGACACTTTCTAGTCAAAACCACGAGGTCAAAGTGACAGTTCAAAGTGAGTGCCAGGATTTCTAGTACAGTCAAACCTCGATATGTCGAATTTGAAGGGAGAAGAAAAAAAATTCGAGATATCAAAAATTCGAGATATCGAAAATTTGAAAAAATTTAAGGAATTCATAAAAGATACTAGTCCTATACTTTACATACTAGTCCTGTACTATGCATATTTTTAAAAGAATCACTTACTTTATCTTGCAGACAGAGAATTGGGTATTATCCAAGAAAATGCTGACAACAAATAAAGCGAAGCTTGAAATGATTGGATACACATTTAATGTAATACTATGTACGTACATACATTATTAAAATTTAATCTTGCATTTCTTTACTTTGCAAAATAATCATCGATGACAGTTTGGTTACAGTTACTGAATCCTTCAATATCTATCACATTTTCCAAATGAGCTAGGCTGATCCAAATGAGATTAATTTTGTGGCGATAGTTTACTTTAAAACTCTGAATAATACCTTGGTCCAAAGGCAAGTTGTATTTGGTGGCATAAAATGAACTATCACGGATTTTAATTTCGGCACTCTATTATGCGCTGTACAGTTGTCCAAGAAGAGAACAATATCGCAATTTTCACGGGACATTTTTCTGTCTAGTTCCTTCAGCCAATTAGTGAAAATTTCGGTAGTCATCCAAGCCTTTTTGTTCGCAGAATAAGTCATTGGAAAAGATTTCATTCCTGAAAAACATTGGGGTTTAGCAGATTTAACTATCATAAGAGGTTTGAGCCTTTTTGAACCATCCATATCAGTGCAAAACAGCACGATTAATCTTTCTTTGCTCCTTTTCCCGCCATGACATGCTTCACCTTTAATGGTCATAGCTTTATCAGGCATATACTTAAAAAAATAGTCCTGCTTCATCTGCATTAAACACATTTTTTGGATCGTATTTTTCCAAATGAAAAGTTGAAAATGGTACGATGATCCAAATGGTAAAATGAGAAAATTCGAGATATCGAGAGTTTGATTAGAAAAATTTTGAGTTAAAGAGTTTGTTTTACATTAGTTTTATACCGTGAGTGAAGGGAGATGAAAATATTTCGAGATATCGAAAATTTCGAGATACCGAGGTTCGACATAACGAGGTTCACCTGTATTATGAAAGACGGGAAGACGCCATCTACTCTCATATCTACGCCCAAAACCATCCCCGTGTTTGCGCCAAAGATATGCTAAAGAGAATATAGATAGAGTCTTCCGATCTTTCGCAATACTAGAAATCCGGGGATAACATCTCATTCTTAATAGTGTTATTACACAGGGCAATTTTATTGTCGAACCTCGACAATTTCTCCAGTCAATCATACTTTAGGCCACCGAATGCCATCGATTTCGTTCCAAGAAGCATTCTTTAGTGGAAATTTTCGGTATAATTTGGATCTTCCATATCCCACAGGTGTCTGTAATTTGGTAGAAGTTCCATTTTTTCCATTTCAAGATTCCAACGCAGTTGAACTGCTTGAGATGTGCTTGCAGTCGCTATCGACATCTTTATTGCAAATGAGAGGATGAAAGGCGGAGCGGAGTGATGTCCAATCTTGCCATCCTCTGATTGATTCGCGCTCAAAAACTGAGCAATTTCTATTGCTGATTTCTTTCGTCACGATTCCTTCCCATTGAAATGCAAAGTGTTGCTGAAAAATTACTGTTAGAAACTGCACCAACATCTTTATTCTCACTCTACCCAAGTAGCTTTAACGAGAATGTGTTGAACATCTACCTTTTTCTGTTTGACATTCTGCTTATCATTTGTTAATCACTTTACGTCGTCGTCTTCTCTTCCCACGCTTTGAGCGGACTATAGAGTATTTCACATCACGTGGCCTCCGCTCTGGCAATAGCATAGCAACCAGGAATGTAGGATAGATAATTAAGACTTCATCTTTGTGTTAACACGGATTTTGCTGTGTCAAAGCGTTATCAAAATAAAATTTCCATCATAAATGATATTGATCCATATATTTTAGATTCCGAAAATGGATTAATATCTTCTGCAGCTACATTATTGCCGATTACAAGCATACTTAAGCTCAATATGGTTTAGAAACAGTTCAAGCTTAATACTTTATGAATAAATAAGTTATTTGACACTAATAGAAATTAATAAACTTACTTGTTATAAAATGTTTATCACAAATTGAGTTCTCAAGAATATGAAAATTTCAATTTTTTAAGTTGTTAATATTATCTTATCTTTCCTGTTAAGATCTGAAATCCCTTTTCCACGTATTTCCGATTTTTATTTAATATTACCGGGTTTTCCTGTTTTGAGAATACAGGGGGTTCTACAAAAAGAAACAGAATCTCTATCACCTGGACTGCCATATTCCAAACAGCATAAAAGTTCGGTATATTTATAAATTTATACTTCAAATCTCACATTTTTCTTACAAAATCAAATGAATCAAGTCAAAGAATGATCACGTGGTGTCCTACAAACGCTTTTGAAGCAGACGATAAAGAACGTGCGACGCCATGTTGGAAAGCTCTATTAGAATCGATTTTATCCTGGAATACATACGGACCATAAGTGCAGATTCACTTTCTTAATTACTTTGCTGAATTAGGGAGTCATAAGAACCTTACTGTTTAGGCCGTAGAATAAATAGATAACAGAAGCCGAAAAAACGGCCCAAGGATGTTTCTTAGGTGGGCTAGGCCTAAACGTAGATACATATCCTATATAATAGATGGATAACACAGGCCCGAGAAAGGTCCAAAAATGTTTCTTAGGTGGACTGGGCCTATACAGTAGGGGTTATGTTCGGATGATTAATACTAAATAATTAAGACAGGGTATCGCCACTTATGATCCGCACGGGTGGTCAACTTCCAAATACCATCATCGAGGAAAAGAAGACATGGACATAAAGTGATTAACAGATGACAAGCAGAATGTCAAGAAAGTAGCCAAATAATTATATAATCACCTTGATTTATCTGTCTGTTTATCTATCTATCTCTGGGTAACGTTGCTACAAAAGGTTGCCAAACGTGTTTCAATCGCATTTCAATTTAGATACTAACCCAAATCATCAACATTTTCATAACCCCCCACTTGAACACTAAATTTTTTCAATCACTCATTGATTTCCCACGGTCACTGCTGTTTGAATTCAGTGTCCATATTAAAAACCGGAGCGTCCTTCTTAGCTAATTAAATTCTTGCTTGAAGGCGTTTCTTTTTTTTTCTTTTCTTCTTATTTTTTCTTTTGAGTGATGTCAGCAGATTTAAATTTATATTTAAATTTATATTCGTCAGAGACGAGTGATTGTTGTTCCATCGAGTCCCAAAAGAGAGGTCTACCCCACGCTCATACTTTATTGACATTGAGATCTGAAGACCAAGTTTACAACGGCTAAGCGGATTGATAAATTTGTATGCGCTGAAATTCCCAATAAAGCACAACCAAGTTTGCGAGAGATTATCACACGTTGTACGTTGCATGATCCATGCGGCTCAAAAAATCCAGACTCGCCGTGTATGGAGGGCACAAAATGTACGAAACATTTCCCAAAGGCCTTCACTGACAAAACAGTTCTGAATGTTGATGGCTATCCACTGTATCGTCGACGACTTGGTGAACAAATCAATAGATTTTATGTTTGGCGGGAAATTAAGAGAGACGTTGCCAACTTGACGACTATTTTAAATGCTGCCAAAGTAGCAAAAATTTCACCAAATTTATAAAAATGACGCCAAATGGGAAATAATGTTTCGCAAATTCTGATTTCAGCCATGTGACGGGCATACCTTCCAGTCAGAGAAGATGTTTCAGAAGTTCTCTTCAAAACCACGAGGACAAAGTGAGAGTTCAGAGCGAGATGTTATCCCCGGATTTCTAGTATTGGAAAAGATATGGAGACTCCATCTACTCTTTACGATATCTACAGGGCCTAAACAGTAGTGGGATCCCCTAATTTCGCCACAGAGTCAGCACTTTGGAACCGTACTGGTGTTTGAGGGTAAAATCCTTTCTAATAGTCAATACCGCTTATATTTATAACAGGCTTGTCGACCTCCTATAGAGCACGGACTATTGGCGTAGATAGAGAAAACATGGACATAAAGTGCTTAATAGTTGAGGACCTAAATGTCAAGCAGATATAACCAAACAGAGAAAGATGTTTGACACCTTCTCATCAAACCACGCCCAGAATCAGAATTAAGAGTGACCCCTAAATGTCTAGTATTATGAAAGATGGAAAGACTTCATCAATTTTATAAGAATATATAACCGACTATATTATAATCGTATATATAAGAATATATACAATTTAGGTCCAATCAGTCTAAAAACCATCCTTGTACCGAAAAATGGAAATATGTTATCTATCTATTTTACTAAGATATCTACGATTTATGCTGAGTTAGGTAGGATACATTTGTCCGAAAATCCGCCTGAGAGGTAGGTGATGGGTCAAAGGAAAAAGGAGCGGTCCCTGTGATTGCCACCCCTATTAGGTTTCGGTCGAAATTAGGTGGCTAAAGAGAGTACTGTTATATTTTGATTTGCAATCCCAATGTAACATTGCTGTTTTGAAAGGTGAAACAAGACCTAAGAAGATGGTCCCTCTTACAGCGAGACAATATGTATAACGCTCCCTATAACGCAGCTGGACCGGACGTGTGGTTTTCCTCATACCAAGTACTATAATCTGCCCCCTGTGGTGTACCAGCATTACGTGGTATGAGGGCTATATGGTCTACGCTTCGGCCGAAAAATTTAATTCAAGTTCCTGATGGCCATTGAAAAAAAAACTTTCTACTGCGTAAATTTATATTTCACGCTAGTGATGTATGAATATAACTCATGAATTCACTGATAACTCATGAATATAACTCATTAATTCGATAAAAAAACACTATTGTCTCAAATAAAAAACTTCTGGTCTATTTCTACTAAATTCACAAAACTCTATCGTTTTCTACTTGGCTTTTCGTCTATCTCTCTCGTTGCTGCCGAGTTTGTTTACTTAACTTTTTAAATTCTTCGCTAGGGGTGCTGCATTCACTCGTATTCCTATGATCACGTCACTATAAATAGACCTAACGTGTACACTCATAGACCTTTACTTACAAAATTATTGGGATGCATATGGACTTACCTAGGAACATGTCATATATATATATATATATATATATATATATATATATATATATATATATATATATATATATATATACATATATATATATATATATATATATATATATATATATATATATATATATATATATATATATATATATATATATAAGGTAGAATCAACAAGTTCGAAGAATTGTGCTGATATCTCCAACCCTGATTGGAGGAGAGGGGAACTATTTTGCCTTGGCGTAGAGGCACATGTGAGGCGAGATGTGAAAAGAAGCAGGTCCGCAGTGCAGGGTTTTTCCAAACAATGCGTGTCAGTTAACTGTAATCATTCGCGTTCTTCGAAAACGGAAATGACGTTTGAAGAACAACGTGTGAATATCAAATTCTACCAGCGTTTGGGGACATCGCCGACAGAAACATTGCACCTGCTGCAGCAGAAAGTATTTAGCCACGCCCACATTTGACCACACCCACTTTTCACAATCAGTTTTCTTACGGCGATTAAATAGTGTTTATTCATAATAAATATGAAAGAGGGCTTGGAGATTACAAATAGTCTAGACAAAATTTCATTTCAAATAAATGTTTCAAAAGGTTCTATGGTTGCGAATTACATGTACGAAAATTTAAATAACTTTTTAGTATATATTTTGGATTTTCATTAATTCTACTGTATCGAATCTAAATTTTATTTTATTCTATTTATAGCTGGGCAGGTTACAGTTAATTTCAACCCATAGGGCAACTTTTAGTTAAGCGCAAAATATATACCATCATTATTTTTATTTATTTTTTTACCTCGGAAAGTATGAGAAACGCAAAAAAAAATTAAAAATTATATATTTTTAAAAATGGTTCTTATGTACCAATTATGTCTTTAAAATATATTTTATATAATAAATGACTTCGGTTGTTCTGTGAGTTCTCTAAAAGTCCCTGACGCACTTGTCAATGAGTTAATCTCATACCTAAATAACAGACACTTCCAAGTTAGAGTAAAAGATAACTTGTCTACACCCAAGCTCATTAAAAGTAGTGTACCGCAAGGATCCATCCTGGGCCCGACACTCTTTAACATATATCTAAATGACATCCCCAGGACCCTAGACACGGAGCTGGCACTCTATGCAGACGACAGTGCGATACTTGCAAAACATCCTTACGTCTCAGTAATGCACAGACAGCTACAACAACACTTAGACATACTCCAAACATGGCTGGAAAAATGGCGAATAAAATTAAACCCCAATAAATGTCATTGGATTTATTTCTCTAGAAAACGTAAACCTCCGCCGCCTCTGTACATAAACAACCATGCCCTAAAAGCGGAAAAATCTACTAAATACCTAGGTGTAACGATAGATTCCCACCTAACCTGGAAACAGCACGTAACGAACTTAATCAAAAAAGCGTATATGGCCACAGGAGCCTTATACCCAATGATAGGAAACGGAAATCTAAGTTATCAAAATAAACTCCTAATTTATAAATCGGTCATCCGCCCGGGAATGCTGTATGCAGCACCCGTATGGGGATATGCCTGTAAAACTACTATAGACTTACTAGAGACAAAACAAAACAAAACCCTAAGGATTATAAGGAAAGCTCCTAGATACTTAAGAAACTCGGTAATTAGGAAAGACTTCAAAATAAAAACTGTTAGAGCCCAAATTAAAAAGCTAGCGCTTAAATTCTATAAAAATCTGCCATCTGTTCCAAATGAACTACTATTCAATCTGCATGACTATGATCATCGCAAAGCCAAATCACGTAAGAGACCCCGCGCGGTACTTAATATTGAAAATCGGAATTAGGTAAGTCCCAACTTAAATAGTTGATATTAAATTAAAACTCGATCAATGTTTTCTAAAAAATGTTCTTAAACATTAAACTGCCAAATTGATAGAAAATCCTTAGAACTGCATCAACTCCCCAAAATTACTCAAACTCTAAATGTGCAACAAACTGCCACACTAGGAGCTAAGTCAAATAATAAAAACAGTAAATCAAAAATCTCGAACCTCCAACTATGGGCAAATGAAATAATGTCACAGTATGAAGATAAGAACCACACCTAGAGATTGGAGATTAAAGGCGCTTCGCGCCTGGTGCTCTTTTCTGGACGAAACCCATACCATTCTGTGAGTTTTTAACGTTTCTGATTGCATCTAGAAAACTGCACCTAAGTCAAGGCAGCAGTTAAATTAAAGAAGCAGAATGAATAATCTCGCGTACCATCTTCTTCAAACAATCTTGGCTGGCATTGGGATAACGGATGGTGCACCTTGACGAAAAAGTTGCCTGGAGCAGGAGCTTTGTTACATACAATTTGTTCAGTACGAAGCAGAAATTTGTGGAGTGTGAAAAACATATCAAAAGTCGGGGAAAAGGTGTATAAAGCAGGGTTGCCATTTGGAAATTAGGTGGCTAAAGAGAGTACTGTTATATTTTGATTTGTAATCCCAATGTAACATTGCTGTTTTGAAAGGTGAAACAAGACCTAAGAAGATGGTCCCTCTTACAGCGAGACAATATGTATAACGCTCCCTATAACGCAGCTGGACCGGACGTGTGGTTTTCCACATACCAAGTGCTAGGGGCGCGGTAGCCCATTGGTTAGCGCGCTGGAGTTGCACTCGGTAGGCCCGGGTTCGATTCCAGCCACTGCCAAAACTGCCGCCGTGTTCATGCGGAGTACGATCACGTTAAACATGTGGGTCCGAAAGTCCTTCCGAGAGGTTGGTGGTAGGGGAAGGAGGGTACGGTCCCTGTGGATGCCTCCCCCACTGGGTTCCGGTCTAAATTGGGTGGCACTTCCCGACCGTCCAAATAGTTACCTTACACCTTTCTGGTAGGTCGGACGGTCTGGGTTTCAACATACCAAGTGCTATTTTTGCACGCTACCACAAATGCCGCCGTGTTCATGCGGAGTACGATCACGTTAAACATGTGGGTCCGAAAGTCCTTCCGAGAGGTTGGTGGTAGGGGAAGGAGGGTACGGTCCCTGTGGATGCCTCCCCCACTGGGTTCCGGTCTAAATTGGGTGGCACTTCCCGGCCGTCCATTCAGTTACCTTACACCTTTCTGGTAGGTCGGACGGTCTGGGTCTCAACAACAACATACCAAGTGCTATAATCTGCCCCCTGTGGTGTACCAGCATTACGTGGTATGAGGGCTATATGGTCTACGCTTCGGCCGAAAAATTTAATTCAAGTTCCTGATGGCCATTGAAAAAAAAACTTTCTACTGGGTAAATTTATATTTCACGCATCTGGCAAGTTTGTGGATGGTGGTGTTTAATACGGTTACATAATTATAACACAATAATGACACGTCCCAACTGCATGGGAATTATCTCAATCAATACGTTGTGTAATGAATGCCTCGTATAAATTGTAAATTCAATAAATCATTTTGATTATATTTGAAGTTTTGTGTAATTCGACAAATCTTCGTTGTCACGATAACCGTTCAAGTTGCTCTCTAAGATTTATGCCATTCGCTAATATCATAAACAAGAAAGACCAATCACGCATAAAGCATTGATTATGAAACACTTTCCAACTTTAATGCAATTTTATATAAACATCTCTAAAATGCGATACATTCCTCGGTAATATTTTTAAAATTATCACAATACTACATCAATTTATTATATTTGGAAACTTAAAACTTCATCGAAAAAAATGAACTTCATTCAAATGACGGCATTGAAATATAAATTGCCTGGTTTAAACATCTCTAAAATGTGATACATTCCTCGGTAATATTTTTAAAAGTATCATAATACTACAATAATTTATTATATTTGAAAACTTCATCGGAACAAATGAACTTTATTCAAATGACGTCATCGAAATATAAATCGCCTCTGTATAGAAGAAGCATTTCATTCATCAGAGAAATATAATAATTTATTTTATTTAAAAATTTGAAATCTACCATATTTATTTTAAAATGTGAAACCTATCTTATATATAAAATAATTGAACTCTTGGAAAGATATTTATTATGTAATATATCTCTTTTTTCTTTCTGGAGAGTCAGAATTTAATTGAATTTGTTTTTCACACTATATTAAATATTTTTTATTTAAAAAACTACCAAACATATTTTCCTGAATTTTTTTTTATATACTTTATGGGATAGTTTGAATATTTCCTAAAATTTTCGAAGCAATTTGTGAATTTTAAATTTGCTTAAAGAATGTTTAAAAAATTAGGTACCATAGGGTTCAATGTATTTCATTTTTTCAACCCGGGTTCAACCCATAACTGATTGTGTGATATTATTCATTTATACTCCCATAGGTCCCACAGACCGTCTGAACAACATACTAAAATTTCATTTTGATAAAGTCATTTTTACGGCAGTTATCGTGCTAACGGACAGACAGACAGACAGAATGAACAAAGTCATAAATACTTTTCAACTATGTTGTAAAGTGTTCATAAAATATTATTAAAAAAGTTACACTATTAAGTTACACAATGTTAGTAAAATGCACTAAACAGTAAAGAATAGTTTTTAGCTATCACAACATTCTTGGTCATATGCGACTGAAAGTAAAACAGTGGGGCACCCATAAATAATTGTGTTTGGACATTAACAGAAATTTAGCCACCCAGGTGGTGAAGTGGATAGCGTCACCGGCTGCTGTCTAGTGGGTTTGGGTTCGAATCCCGAGTAAGGCATGGTTGTTTTCCTGAGGATGAAGTCAGTCTTCCGCCTTCTGGGTCCTCGTTAAATGAGAAGCTGCACCCTTCAGACCTTAGTCAGTGATGCTTGCATGTATTAATAAACTTTGTATTATTTTCTTGTGTGTCATTCTCTCTGTCCTTCTTCTGGTGTCACTGGACCTGTATTCGTGCTCTGCAGAAACAGGGGTCATATGCAACGACAACAACAACAGAAATTTAAGGGACGGTAGAACTGATAATCTAGAAATGACATACGTATATAAGAATGACGAATTGTTAAATCAAAATTGTCAAAAAAATTATGAATTGAATGCAATCATTCTTATATGATTTCTATGTTATCACTTCGTTTACCCCCTAAAATTCCGTTAATGCCCTATGTCCACATACAATCTTTTTATGGGATCAGCACGATTTTAATACTTTCCTTATATACATAATGTATAAGGAAAGTATTGTGACGGGGTCGAAAATTCGAATTCGAGTTTTCGACGGGAGAGCACGTTTCAAGCATTTCTGATCACGAATCGAACATTTTTGAGGTGATGTCTGTGTGTGTGTGTGTGGGTGTGTCAGTGAGTCTATGGAGACGATATCTCACGAACGAATGGAGCGATTCGAATGAAATTTGGTACAAAAATCACAATCCTTGAATACTGGAAGCCTATTGTTTTTGAACGCAATCGAATGTTCAGAACTCCCCTAAATTTTCGAGTGAAATTTTGAAAAAATCATCAAAAAATGAAAACATTTTATAACGTTACGCAAGTAGACATTTCTTACGGAATTTTTCCTTAGAAAACGATTGAGATAAACTTTAGAACGCTAGCATGAACCGTTCTTGAGATATTGCACATTTTTCAAATAAATTTATGAAAAAATCCCATAAATTAAAAAAATATATAATAACTGTTGGGAAACATGTTCACGTTTCATATGTAATATCATGCGATAAATTGGGTGACATCATCCTCGTGGATCTAGCTCGTTCCATTCATGAGAAAAGATACTTTGAGTAATACTTTTGTATTTGAACGTCAATAGTCATTTATCTGCTATAAGAATAACTTATTTCTCCGTCCATAACGTTTGGCGAGATTTTGGCGACTTTTTTAAATGTTGCCAAATTAACGAAAATCTCGCCAAAAGGATAAAAATAACGCTAAATCAATGAAAATGACGACTAATTGACGAAAATTCAATCTCTTGGAAAGAATATAAGTATCTACTACAAGAATAACCTATTTTTTTGCTGTAAAAGTAGTAAATTCATTACATTACATAAGGAAAGTGATGTGCTGCCCACATCAGATTTTTTTTTTGCTTTGTCCTAACATAGAATTATGTTCTACAAACCAAACAATCAACTCGCCAAATGTATAAATATGACGCCAAAACAATGATGACTCATTGATGATGACGACATAGAAAATGACTTATTAACGAAAATCCAATATCTTGGAAAGAATTTAAATAACTCTAAAAATAATCTATTTTTACTTTCCTTATATACATAATGTATAAGGAAAGTATTGTGACGGGGTCGAAAATTCGAATTCGAGTTTTCGACGGGAGAGCACGTTTCAAGCATCCCTGATCACGAATCAAACATTTTTGAAGTGATGTCTGTGTGTGTGTGTGTGTGTCAGTGAGTGTGTGGAGATGATAACTGACGAACGAATGGACCGATTCGAACCAAATTTGGTACAGAAATCACAATCCGTAAACACGGCAAGCCTATTGTTTTTATACGCAATCGAATGTTCAGAACCCACTAAATTTTCGAATGAAATTTTGAAAAAATCGTCAAAAAATCAAAACCACTAATAAAGTTACGCAAATTGACATTTCTTATGTAATTTCTCATTAGAAAACGATTGACATAAATTTTAGAACGCTAACATGAACCGTTCTCGAGATATTGCACATTTTTCAAAAAATATCAAAAAGTCATATAAAATAGAAAAAAAAATCCTATTGAGAAACATGTTCACTTTTCATATGTAATATCATGCGATAAATTGGGTGACATCATTCTCGTGGATCTAGCTCGTTCCATTCATGAAAAAAGATACTTTGAGTAATACTTTTGTATTTGAGCGTCAATAATCATTTATCTGCTGTAAGAATAACTTATTTCTTCGTCCATAACGCTTAGCGAGATTTAGGCGACGAAATTGGCATAATGTCGCCAACTTGGCGAGTTTTTGAAATGTTGCCAAGTTAACGAAAATCTTGCCAAATGGATAAAAATGACGCTAAATCAATGAAAATGACCACTAATTGTCGAAAATTCAATATCTTGGAAAGAATATTAGTATCTACTATAAGAAAAACCTATTTTTTTTACTGTAAAAGTAGTAAATTCATTACATTATATAAGGAAAGTCATGTGTTGCCCACATCAGATTTTTTTTACTGTAAAAGTAGTAAATTCATTGCATTATATAAGAAAAGTCATGTGGTGCCCATATTAGATTTTTTATTTTATTAATCTATTTATTTATTTTTTATTAACTTATTTAACTATTTTTTTTTCATCTTTCCCATCCCTCCCCTGCTTCCTGCACCCTGGGCACGTGCCTAGTTGGCCTAAGGGTTGAAACGGCCCTATGTACGAATTGAGTCATCATAATCAAATGTTACATGTGCAGTGTTAGCAAGAAATAAGTTTCCCACTTCAGAGGGTTCTAGAATGCGTTCTTTTGGTCCAAATGAGATAAAATTTGAAATACAGATAATTCAAATGATGCGCTTGACATTTATTAAATCAAAAATTTTAGTACAAAAATCTGCTGATAAGTGGCGCTGTAATACACATAACAACATTTAGCAGGCTTTATAAATGTTAAATAATATTAAAAAAGTAGCATTAAAACTGCTCAATATGTCCCCTTCATGCTCAACAATGTGCTCTAATCGCAGAACCATATTTTCCACAGCTAACCGGAGTGAGTCTGCCGGAATATCAAGAACATGGCGCCGGATGCTGTCCTTCAGATCTGGCACAGATGCTGGCCTTTAACGGTAGATATTGTCCTTGAGGAAACCCCCACATCCAAAAGTCGCAGGGGGTGATATCCGGCGAAAGAGGAGGCCATGCTGTTGGAAAATGCCGCTGATCACCTGTTCAGCTGTGAAATGCTGTGTTAGCAATTGCTTTACACTACGCTCCATGTGAGGAGGTGTGGCATCTTGCTTGAAAATGATGTCCTGAAGGCATCCACGATGTTGAAGTTGTGGGAATATAAAATCTCGCAGCATATCACGGTACCGTAGTCCTGTGACGGAACAGGTTTTGATTCCAGTTTCAGTTACCTCTTCAAAAAATACGGTCCAGTGATAAAGGCAGCAGTAAAACCACATCATACTGTCACTTTTTCAGGATGCAAGGGTTGTTCCTGGATAGCGTGAGGGTTTTCCGTTGCCCAAATTCGACAATTGCGGGTGTTAACTTGCCCATTGAGGCAAAAGTTGGCTTCGTCAGTCCACAGGATGTTCCATGGCCAACTGACGTCAACCACCATTCAAGCAAGGAACTGAAGTGCAAAAGTTTTGCGAACCTCTGAGTCTCTGTCTTGCAATAGGTGCACAGGCTTGATTTTGTAGGGATAAAAATTCAAAATCCGCCGTAAGATTTTTCGTACAGTGGAATACGGCATATTCAATACAAGGGAAACAAATGGCGCACTCACACCACCATGCAGCGAATTACTGCTGGCTTCGACGACCGCGGTAGCCACATTTTTGAAGCTAAAAGACTGGATTGGCTTTCGTCCTCTACTTGAAGAGTGCCCAGTTGTTTGAAATTCCTTTATCATCTTGCGTAGAGCACATGGAGACATTGGATCTCTTCGTAGTATCTGCTTCATACGAAGGAATTCTTTTACAGCTGCAACGGAGTTCTGCTGGTTCTGGTTGAACAATTTCACCAGTAGCGCTTTTTCTTACAACGTTGGCATGATGTGCTGAGAAGTAACTACTGCTCGTGCATAATCCGCCTTCTTTTTATCCAAAGAATAATGCTACTAGGCATGCGCTGTAACTCAAATAATGTCTCACATTTTCAATATATGCAAATAAATACCATTTGTGTTATAGCGCTATCTATAGATGAATGTTAATACTAAAATTTTTGATTTAATAAATATCAAGCGCATCATTTGAATTATCTCTATTTCAAATTTTATCTCATTTGGACCAATGAAACGCATTCTAGAACCCTCTGAAGTGGGTAACTTATTTCTTACTAAGCCTGTATTTATAATTTTTTTTTTCTTTTAAGGTGCAGGTTTCGTCTTAATCCATATTCTTATACAGGGTGATTCGAAACTTTCTGTACAAACTTCAATGAAAGATAGGAAACACCAAAACAAACATTTTTCGTCAACGGATGTGTCTGCAGGCGTCACACATTTATACTAGAGGGTGCTATTGAGCGAGCGGGAATTGGCTATTTTTCGCCATAGACATTCATAACGTGGACTTTGTAACTGTGAAATGAAACATTTCATGAATGACGAAATATCTAACATTTGGCATGGGATAGCTTAGTAATTTTGACGTCAAAGTAGCACGCAATAGTATTGCGTGCTACTTTGCTGTTCGAACTCCTCGATACCAAGCAAAGCTATCCTCGTGTCTGTGCGGAGTCTGGGTTCGATTAATCTGTAGATCCAAAAATCCATCAGAGATTTAATGAGTTAGGAATGGAATGTTTCGGTCCTTCTGTTTGCCACCCACATTGGGTTTCGGTCAAAATTGAGTGACTCTCTCTCAAATCTCCATCCAAACGGATACCTTACACCTTCGGGTATGTCGGACGGTTTGGGTAGTACAGCTGACATTCATTTAGCGTATGAAGCTGCCAATAGTAACGGAAGAGTTACTGTAAGATTGTATCGATACTGATAATTTTACAGCAGCTCACCCGATGGCATTGGCAACCCTATACGTTAGAGCAGTATTTCTCTACCACCGGGCCCTTGTATCCATTATGGCGGGTCGCGAGAGATTTTCCTGGGATTTGTCGTTTTAGTTTTCTAAGCATATTTTATGAATAAATATTTCATATTGGAAATATTGTAAGGAAAATATTCGTGAATGGATCGGAAAGTTCAGAACCGGAACGCCTAAATAACATCTATGTAGCAAATGTTAGTGACCAAGCCGCATTTAATTTTTGGTGCGAATAAAAGACTGCTCAGCTGACTTCTATAGTACAAGGGATAAAAAATTTTCTCTCTCAATGCCGCTTTTTACTTTCCCTACAATACATGGTAATGTATAGGGAAAGTATTGGAATCATGTCGAAAATCGCAACTCGAGTTTTCGACGGATCTACACGTTTCAAGACCTCTAGAATACGAAAAAACCATTTTAGCGTGACGTCTGTGTGTGTGTCTGTGGGCCTGTCTGTCTGTGCAGATTTTGTATCCCCTGTAACTAAAAAACTAATTGACCGAATTTCACAAAATTTGGTAGGTAAGTCACTTGTGGGAGAGTCTGGTGCTGATTAGTTTTGGGTACGATTCGGGATAAAAGAACCCGCCTATTTTTGCGAAATGGCCCGCAAAAGTTTGTATCGACTCTAACTAAAAAACTAATGGACTGAATTTCACAAAATTCGGCAGATGAGTCATTTGTGGGTTACTCTGGTGCTGATTAGATTTTGGTACGATTCGGAAAAAAATAACCTGCATTTTATTGCAAAATGGCCCGCAAAAATCGTCCAAATCTAAACTAAAGAACTACGTATGCTCAAATATATCCGTTAAATGCTTGTTTAATACTTAATTTTTAGCGAAGAAAAGAATAAGACCAACCCCATTACATTAGGACCAGCCGTTCTCGAGATATTTTAGTTTTTCGTATTTTCTCTACGCCACCTTTGAAAATAAGTCCGGTTACCGAATGAGAACGAAAATTAAATTAAAAGTGAAATAAATTTAATTAAAATAAAGAGAACGTGGATATAAGTCTGCAGGGAAAGTCATGTGCGGCCCACATCAGATTTTTTTTTTCAAACCAATACCAGCAAATTCAATTTAATAATACAATAATCCATTTTATACTGAATAATGTTACAAATTGTTGGTGATCAGAATGGGATAAGTCAATAAAAATCACACACATTAATTAAATGATGTTGACCTGAGGAAATTACAATATGCTGCACGATTTCATGAGTCCAGTGATTGATAGCTTATTTAAATATAATTTTATATGTGTCAACATGCCACACAGTATGAATAAATGTACTAATACGCTTCATCGTTATGCCATGATTAATTATTAATATTTATTTAATGCATGAACTTAAACATTTTGGTATTTACAAGTAAATTTGTTGGAACCTTGTCATCATCTTATAAAAAAATCTGATGTGGGCAACACATGACTTTCCTTATATAGTGTAATAAATTTACTACTTTTACAATAAACAAAATAGGTTTTTTTATTGTAGATACTTATATTCTTTCCAAGACATTGAATTTTCGACAATTAGTCGTCATTTTCATTGATTTAGCGTCATTTTTATTCATTTGGCGAGAATTTCGTTAATTTGGCAACATTTCAAAAAGTCGCCAAGTTGGCGACATACCGCTAAATTCGTCGCCAAAATCTCGCCAAGCGTTATGGACAAAGAAATAAGTTATTCTTACAGCAGATAAATGACTATTGGCGTTTAAATACAAAAGTATTACTCAAAGTATCTTTTTTCATGAATGGAACGAGCGAGATCCACGAGGATGATGTCACCCAATTTATCGCATGGTATTACATATGAAAAGTGAACATGTTTCTCAATAGGAAATATTTTTTTTTATTTTATATGACTTTTTGATAATTTTTTTGAAAAATGTGCAATATCTCGAGAACGGTTCACCTTAGCGTTCTAAAATTTATGTCAATCGTTTTCTAATGAAAAATTACATAAGAAATGTCTATTTGCGTAACTTTGTTAGCGATTTTGATTTTTTGACGATTTTTTCAAAATTTCACGTGAAAATTTAGAGGACACACACACACACACACGCACTTTCACACACACACACACTTTCACACACACACACACTTTCACACACACACACACTTTCACTCACACACACACATACTTTCACACACACACACACACAGACATCACTTCAAAAATGTTTGATTCGTGATCAGGGATGCTTGAAACGTGCTCTCCGGTCGAAAACTCGAATTCGAATTTACGTCACAATACTTTCCTTATACATTATATATATAAGGAAAGTAATAAGAATTTACCTAACCGCAGTCTCACATAGGTTGAAAAGCACTGCGCTAGAGTGTATTTTAGCATTCATGAAATATACCATGTTACACGTAGGAAATCCCTGTTACGAATGATGTCAGCTAAAAGTAGCCAATCGCAGCACCGTCCAACAGCACACTCTAGCGCCAAAGAATGATGTCTGCGAACATACTCGTATATTCATTAACGAAAAGATTTGTTTTATTTTTCCTTGTCTCTCATTAAAATTTGTACAAAGAACTTCGAATCACTCTGCATACTGGATTCTTTGTAATGAAAGGTCCTTAACTGTACACGTAAAGTCTATGTCCCATGACTATGTAATGTAAACGTTAAGTCTATGTCCCATGACAATGTAATGGAAACGTTAAGTCTATGTCCCATGACTATGTAATGCAAACTTTAAATCTCAGCTCCATGACTGTGTATGTCAACTGACTATGTCCCATCAAATGATTTAACCAACCTCAGAGGGGAATTGGAGAAGTTAAGCGCTGGAACTCGACAACAAAACGATATAGAAGGGAAACGTCAATCACAAAATTGTAGAGCATGGTTTAATTAATGCGAATTTGCATCAGAAATGTGCAAGACACATACATAGAAGGTAATGCATACCCGCCATACTTCATCGGTTGTTAGATGATGTAGCAACCGCAATTCTTATCAAAGTACGCGGTAAAATTATTTCTCGAATTTACTGTGCATTGTTCCTGGTGAAGAACGTTTTGATTAGGCTGTACATTAGATTCCTGTGCATGTAAATGCTGTTCATTGTATAACTCATGAATAGGGCATTAATTCGATAAAAAAACACTATTGTCTCAAATAAAAACCTTCTGGTCTATTTCTACTAAATTCACAAAACTCTATCATTTTCTACTTGGCTTTTCGTCTATCTCTCTCTTTGCTGCCGAGTTTGTTTACTTAATTTTTTAAATTCTTCGCTAGGGGTGCTGCATTCACTCGTATTCCTATGATCACGTCACTATAAATAGACCTAACGTGTACACTCATGGACCTTTACTTACAAAATTATTGGGATGCATATGGACTTACCTAGGAATATGTCATATGTATATATATATATATATATATATATATATATAAGGTAGAATCAACAAGTTCGAAGACTGTGCTGCTGATATCTCCAACCCTGATTGGAGGAGAGGGGAACTATTTGACCTTGGCGTAGAGGCACATGTGAGGCGAGTTGTGAAAAGAAGCAGGTCCGCAGTGCAGGGTTTTTCCAAACAATGCGTGTCAGTTAACTGTAGTCATTCGCGTTCTTCAAAAACGGAAATGACGTTTGAAGAACAACGTGTCAATATCAAATTCTACCAGCGTTTGGGGACATCGCCGACAGAAACATTGCACCTGCTGCAGCAGAAAGTATTTAGCCACGCCCACATTTGACCACACCCACTTTTCACAATCAGTTTTCTTACGGCGATGAAATAGTGTTTATTCATAATAAATATGAAAGAGGGCTTGGAGATTACAAATAGTCAAGAAAAAATTTCATTTCAAATAAATGTTTCAAAAGGTTCTATGGTTGCGAATTATATGTACGAAAATTTAAATAACTTTTTAGTATATATTTTGGATTTTCATTAATTCTACTGTATCGAATCTAAATTTTATTTTATTCTATTTATAGCTGGGCAGGTTACAGTTAATTTTAACCCATAGGGCAACTTTTAGTTAAGCGCAAAATATATACCATCATTATTTTTATTTATTTTTTTACCTCCGAAAGTATGAGAAACGCAAAAAAAAATTATATATTTTTAAAAATGGTTCTTATGTACCAATTATATCTTTAAAATATATTTTATATAATAAATGACTGCGGTTTTTCTGTGTTCTTCTAATGTATCTGATGACATCCAGAAAACTGCACCTAAGTCAAGGCAGCAGTTGAATTAAAGAAGCAGAATGAATAATCTCGCGTACCATCTTCTTCAAACAATCTTGGCTGGCAATGGGATAACGGATGGTGCAGCTTGACGAAAAAGTTGCCTGGAGCAGGAATTTTGTGACATACAATTTGTTCAGTACGAGGCAGAAATTTGTGGAATGTGAAAAACATATCAAAAGTCGGGGAAAAGGTGTATAAAGCAGGGTTGCCATTTTGTGGCTCGTTCTAGCCATTTTTGGGGTAATTTATCCATAAAAATTCACACCAAGCCATTCAGACATAAATCTCACCAGTTGTAGTTGCGAGTTAGCCTAATTCTAGCCACTAATTTGAGTCAAAAACCGATGTAACTTTTATATTTATCCTCAAATCAACTAAATTTCAAATACACATTTTTTCCCCCATAAAATGTTCTGATACATTGTTAGATGTATGCACATATTTTTGCGCAAAATCAATAACACACTGGTTTACAATATAAAAGTGCTGCGCAAATCAAGGTAAATGAACATACGTACGTTTCGAAATTCAACTGGATTTCCTTCATCAGTTCAAAAAGGGGAACATTTTTAGTCAATTGATCGTTTTATAACGTAAAAAAGTTTTGCACTGATTAAACGTGCCTCAATGATACATACTATTTGCACTCAACAGTTAGTAATAGTAGTGTGAACCTGTGATGCTTAATTTCTTAAGATGACTTTCCCTCAGATATGTATTGTTGTAGCTCTTCACTTTTGTTCTGGAGACGTCACTTTTGTGCTGGTATCGCTACATACAGTTTTCTTTTAATTAAAACTCCAAATTCTAATTTAGACATAAGAATACGCAATCTAGCCACTTTTCTCTCTAAATCTAACCATAAGATATCTATAACTGTTGGCAACCCTGGTATAAACGTATATAAAAAGAATTATTAAAACAGTTAGTGTAGAAACATAAATTAAAAAAAATCTTTAAATACCAGAAAAATTCAGAAAAGTATACTTTTAATATATATAAATAAAATAATATAATATATATATAAATAAAAATTTAATAATAAAAAAAAACATAAAATAAAAATACGTAAGCTAATTATATTTAGTTATTGTGGAAACCGAATGTAAAAAGAAACTTAAAGTTGTACTTTTAAATATTAAATTCATTAAGATTTACATGGCCGTAAATTCATACATAGTGAACTCCTTAATTAAATAGTACATTGCTTTATTGTGCCACTATAAACCCTCCAATTATTTATTTTTGCGAGTCCTGTAAAGGATTTATTAATTATTATAATACTCATTGACTGCACCATTTTTCATTTAACAATAACATATTTATTAAAAATACAAAATACTTATTAATTTCAATTACGATAATTACATGCTTATTAATCATTTAGGAAGATAGCATGTGAGGCCCTTAATCATATGCCTAACGTATTTGATAACCGGTGAATGTTTGAGGAACACATACCTTCAATTTCGGCCTTTACCGTTGTTATGTCATGTTGTCGCACAAGCATATCTCTTTCTTTGAGAACATTTGTCGTTGCACACATCTACTCAAGTCATGATCCAAGTTATCTGCACATGTCTACCCTTGTACGAATATTACAAGTCTCCAACTAGTCGTTATCAAGTCATATTTAATATCTGCTCTATTCGTTCTTAAGTCATCACACAGTATCTTCTCAACTCCACTAGTCGTTCTTTTTCGGTCACAGGTTTTAGCTGTCTTTTTCCCCCCTTTGTCACTCCCCCTTTGCTTTCATTTGTAGCATTCAGTGTGACGCAACAAGCTCTTTTTTTCATTGGTTACTTATTTAACCAATGGAACCATTCCACATCCTCGTAAGGGCCAGCTCGGCCCCCTCTGCTGTGGTGCTCCTAAATTTATAGTTTTCTGACCTTTAGGTTCACGGGTTGTAAAACTCGGCGCCATCCAGACTATCAGTATTGTTTGCCGTTTTGATCATAATAAATAAACGGCATAAAGCTGTCTCACCAAAGTGTGAGATCAATTTCTGGTCTCACAGTTATGTATTTTTATTTAGTTATATTATATTTAGTTATATTTAGTTACATAAAATAAAGATTTCAATATAAGTAGTAATAAAACCTTAAATAGGTGAAAATCAGTAATTTTCCATGATAGTGGAATGATGACATGAGTTTGATATAGAGAGATGTTGAGTTCGAATGATAATTACCCCACTCTCTAGTATATTTTCAAATTCAGTAAGGTCAAAAGATTTTAATTGGCTAAAGTAGCTTATAAAAAATTTTCAGTGATGCTGTCGTAATTTAATAGATACTTGTTGTATTCAATGGAGTATTTACACTCTAAGCATATGTGAGATTTTTAACGATAGGGCTCTAAAAATAGCAATTTATTGGCTCTAAATTATGCATCTCTTCTTTAACTGATTCTATTTTCAATAATTTCATCAGCTTAATTTCTCAATGCTTTTTTTCTTTCAATAGTTTCATCAACAGTTTCATTGGCACTCCATGCTTTTCTACGTGCATTATGACAGATAAAACAAACTTTTCTGCTTAAAAACATCTCGAAATCGATTAGAAATGACAAAAATTTTTAATGTTTGTGTAACTCGTTGCCATTCGACAAGAGTGTTTAGAAAGATTCGTATAACAGCATATCATGATTTTCTCGCCAAGGGTTTTTTTCTCACCACTTTAAGGGTATATTAGCGCTGTCTAACTGAAAATAATTCTATTATTTCATTTCTTTGGGTAATTAATTAATGCTATCTAACTGAAAAGAATTCTATTATTTCATTTCTTTGGGTAATTAATAGTGCTATCTAACTGAAAATAATTCTATTATTTCATTTCTTTGGGTAATTAATTAGTGCTATCTAACTGAAAATAATTCAATTATTTCATTTCTTTGGGTAATTAATTAGTGCTATCTAACTGAAAAGAATTCTATTATTTCATTTCTTTGGGTAATTCATTAGTGCGATCTAATTGAAAAGAATTCTATTATTTCATTTCTTTGGGTAATTAATTAGTGCTATCTAACTGAAAAGAATTCTATTATTTCATTTCTTTGGGTAATTAATTAGTGCTATCTAACTGAAAAGAATTCTATTATTTCATTTCTTTGTGTAATTGATTAGTGCTATCTAACTGAAAATAATTCAATTATTTCATTTCTTTGGGTAATTAATTAGTGCTATCTAACTGAAAAGAATTCTATTATTTCATTTCTTTGGGTAATTCATTAGTGCGATCTAATTGAAAACAATTCTATTATTTCATTTCTTTGGGTAATTAATTAGTGCTATCTAACTGAGAATAATTCTACTATTGATTTCTAAGTTTGAAGCGCACAACTTTCTATTATCTCTTACTTTTAAATAGAAATAAGCGAAAACTTTTAGAAGTTTTCAAATGCTTCTATTGAGGCATTTCCATGACATTGAGTATGCTTATTTAATTAATCAATAATCACGTTTATTTTCATCATATATTACTTTTTAGATAGCTCTAGTATGTAGTATACAGTATCCCTCATTATTGTAATTTAATAAAACAGTCATGTATTCATCACAGCAGATTATTATCTCTTTATAAAAGGAAGATAAATGACATTTGAAAATTCATCCTATTTTTATTTTTATTTTATGAGCTATGTTTACTATGTTTACTTATAAAAATATTTCAAAATGATTCCTATTTTTATAAAATGTAACAGGTATGCCAGTGCAGCCGAACAATTATACACATCCCAATCATCTGAGTACGTTAATGTTGTTTTATATGGGGGAAATTTAGAGCCCATTCCCTAATTTTTACAGTTATTTCAGTTTTCTGCAGAACAAACGCATTTATATGCTAATTTCACAACGCCCTACAACAATGTAATTGATTTTTTTTTCAATCTCCTAAAGAGAGTAAGACTGCCCACCTCCCCTATAATAAAGATGGCTATGCAGCTGCATTAAATAAAACCCTTCTTTATTCTCTAGAAATTTCCCCTAATAAGAACTTTCCTAGACGCCCCTTGTATACGTAAACTCTTGTACTGCCCAAATCATATTTTGTATTGTTGTTATATTGTTGTTTGTATTTTTGTATTATTGACAGCCCTCCGCCCTATAATAAGGAGGGGCTATACAGCTGCATTAAGAAATAACTCTCTTTGTTCTCGAGAAATTTTCCTTGATACAAACTTTTCTAGACGCCCCCTGTATACGTAAAGTCATGTTCTTCCTAAATCAGATTTTATATTATTGTTACATTGTTGTTTGTATTTTTGTATTATTGACAGCCCTCCGTCCGTATAATAAGGAGGGGCTATGCAGCTGCATTAAGAAATAACTCTCTTTGTTCTCGAGAAAGGCATGTGCTTCTTAAATCAGATTTTGTATTATTGTTATATTGTTGTTTGTATTTTTGTATTATTGACAGCCCTCCGCCCCTATAATAAGGGGCTACATTAAGAAATAACTCTCTTTGTTCTCGAGAAATTTTTCCTGATACGAACTTTCCTAGACGCCCCCTGTATAGGTAAAGTCATGTGCTTCCCAAATCAGATTTTGTGTTACTGTTACATTGTTGTTTGTATTTTTGTATTATTGACAGTCCTCCGCCCGTATAATAAGGAGGGGTTATGCAGCTGCATTAAGAAATAAATATCTTTGTTCTCGAGAAATTTTCCTTGATACGAACTTTCCTAGACGCCCCCTGTATAGGTAAAGTCATGTGCTTCCTAAATCAGATTCTGTGTTACTGTTACATTGTTGTTTGTATTTTTGTATTATTGACAGTCCTCCGCCCGTATAATAAGGAGGGGCTATGCAGCTGCATTAAGAAATAACTCTCTTTGTTCTCGAGAAAGGCATGTGCTTCCTAAATCAGATTTTGTATTATTGTTATATTATTGTTTGTATTTTTGCATTATTGACAGCCCTCCGCCCCTATAATAAGGGGCTACATTAAGAAATAACTCTCTTTGTTCTCGAGAAATTTTTCCTGATACGAACTTTCCTAGACGCCCCCTGTATAGGTAAAGTCATGTGCTTCCTAAATCAGATTCTGTGTCACTGTTACATTGTTGTTTGTATTTTTGTATTATTGACAGTCCTCCGTCCGTATAATAAGGAGGGGCTATGCAGCTGCATTAAGAAATAAGTATCTTTGTTCTCGAGAAATTTTCCTTGATACGAACTTTCCTAGGATGTCCCCTATTAGGTAAAGTCTTGTGCTTCCTAAATCAGATTTTGTATTATTGTTATATTGTTATTTGTATTTTTGTATTATTGACAGCCCTCCACCCCTATAATAAGGAACTGCATTAAAAAATAACTAAAATAACTCTTTTTGTTCTCGAGAAATTTCCCCTGATACGAACTTTCCTAGGATGTCCCCTATTAGGTAAAGTCTTGTGCTTCCCAAATCAGATGTATTATTATTTCCCCCCATTATCTCAACTTGATAATCAGTAGTTGAAGTTATGGATTCGACATGACTTCAACTACTGATAGATTCTTAACAGGCTTTTGTCTCTCCGTCAAAGGAAGTTAATTACATCATGATTCGGGTGAAAGAGCCCAACTCTTCAATGGCAAACTTCGCAGAAACTCTGCATCCTCATGCATATTCAGCGGCATTATTTTAGGAGAGTTTTGACTCAGAGTAAAGACGGATTACAGAAAGCAGTTACTTCTTGAGTACTAGAGAGGCCAATTTTTAATGGAAAGGTGTAGCTCAAGCCGACTTTCAGATACCAGAATTTTTTTTTCAAATTTTACAAGAAAATTTTTAAAAAATCGGCATCATGAGTTCAAATGATTGCAATTATAGCGTGTTACCATTCACCTTAAAGGGCTTGAAAAAATCTTTCGATTGATACTATACCCCCCCCCCCCCTCCCCGAGCACAGAATACTATATTCAGAAGGTGCACTCCCATAGGACCCTATGGCAACATTTTTAATATGGGATGTCGCATAGACACTAGAGCTCGTGAGTTGGACCCAAGGTCTATTGAAAGGTAAGGTTGGCCAAAGATTGTACGCCAACAGCTGGAATTCTCCCCTCCCTTCGCGACTGACGTCACTGGTCCCAAAGACAGGTCCGTAGTCCGTTGCTGTCATAAGAAATTCATTGAATACCGCAGCAATTTTCTTAATTTAAATATACATCATATAGTATATTGAAATTTCTACCGAGTAAATGATAGATTAGATTTCATTATTCATATATAAGAATATAATATTAAATAAAACTAGTTATGGTAAATTTTATTTAGGACTGCATTGTTAGAGTTGTTTTTAAGCATCTCTAACGATGACATTAGCAATTGAGCTGTTTAAACTATGCTAAAATATTTTCTGCATTTTAAAATTGTTATTAGTTTTTCTTTAATAAGTGCATAGTAAAATATCGGAGGATTTAGCTAAAATACAAGGCACTATTATTTTATCTGAGACTAGAATAATAAGCCAACAAAACCTGTCCATTTTTATCGAACTGCTTTAAAATATCATGCTTGTAGACTTGACATGATAAAATAAATTAGAAGACAGTGAATGAATTGCTGAATGTAATTCAAAAATAGTTTTCAGAATTACGGAAATAAATAAATATGTGACGTCCGTAAAGATTTCAGGCAGAAAACTGCTCGTATTATTTTTTTTTTCATAGTGAATTTGATATGTGTACGAAATCCAATTATTTAAAGACTTCTCCGAATGCGAACAAATGTGGAAATCATATTTTGTACGATACAAAAGATCAGTACAATTGTTTTCTTTAATTATGTGTTATTATTGTTTCATGATGGTCAAAAAATTGAATTATTCAAGAAGTTAAATGAGCACTGAATTTCATATAACGATAGACAATTTTTGAATATGGGTACTTCATGATAAAAAAAATTTAAAAATTAAAAAAAGTAAAGAGATAGGACGAGATATTGATTAGATAAGTTCAGTTGTGACCAGATTTTGAAAATGCCTTTCATAAAGGAACATCTACCGAAATGGTGCCTTATCTACGCTATATGTTTGGAAATCAACGAAAACTAACACGTCCAACCAGTCAGTAGATTTTAATCAATTACGTCGACAGAAAAAATGGGGGGGGGGGCGATAATGAAATGAGTTGTTTCCTATTTCTCCTAATATCCTTCCTTCTAACTTTAATAGTTTTCGATAGGTTTCTGGGGGGAGGGGGGTATATCTCACAATACCTCTTTAGTGACTTTACCAGATTTGATCTCACGATCTTTCAAGTAATTTTGGTGTTACAAAGGTCAGTGATCAAATAACTGGGTTACGGATTTTCCCCTATGGGAGAGAAGGATAATTTTAAAAATGGCCATTCTATAAAGGAGGAATGCCTTCATGGAGGACTTTTTAAGGGAAGCTGCGTCACATTTATGTTACATGTTAGGAAAACCATGAAAACCTAACACACGCAGCCCGTTAATTCCTAACTACTAGATCGTGAGTAAACCTTAAAATTTAAAGCTCTCTCTCCATTGCTTATTTTTCATTTCTTCACATGAATGACTAGAAATTCTTTCAGCTCTTCTTTTCATCTGTTCATTTATGTGTCTTATTCGAAAGAAGATTCTGGTTCTGGTATATGTTCTTACAACATCCAAGAGCTATTTCAGGAAATTGTTCTTTTATTTTCAGTTGGAGATTCTCTAAAATATTTCTTGAATTAGAAATAAAATTTCCCTGTAGTTTAAAAAAAATATCTTATAATTTGGTGACTGTTTCTACCCAGGTATCATGTGGAACAATTAAACCACCTCTTAATAAAGATTCAATCCATTTTTTGTCATTTTCAGATGTTGATTCCACTAGATATGAATAGTTCCTAATTGCGCGACGATATGCCAAATATTCTGAAAAAAAAAACAAAAAAAACACGCAAGGCTTCTTTTTCATTTACATCAGGACTGAAATGAATATCATGTTGAAGCTCAATATCTGCAGTGATGCTGACTGCATAGTCTTTTTCTTCTAATTTGAAAAATAAAGTCGCAGTTAGTGTTTGATCTTGGTCATTTTCCACATTTGTATTTATTGGCATAGGAAGCTTAGACCCAAGCAATAATGCTTTAAGTCGGGATTTGAAATCAGTAGCAAGAGGATGGTTATAAAATCGTACAAGACCTCTAATTTGGAAAAATATATTTTCTAAAGCATCTTGATTGACTCTACTTGTCATTATATATTTAATATTATTTTCTTTCATGTCATCATAAAGTCCTTTTAAGCTTGCTATTGAAACAAGAATACCTTTTTGGAAAGGCAGTATTGAAGTTTTAGAAATGACTCCGAGTTCCGTAATATCCGCTTGCATTTGACTCAGAATTTGCATTTGGTCATTTATATTATTTCCAAAAGCTGAGCGCTTTGATTTATTTTCATCATTATTAGGAACGCGAGAGTTAAAAACATCGACACATTTCCCCATGCTTCGGAAAGGTTCGGCTAGGGACCAGTGACGTCAGTAATTCCAAGAACTCTGGACAGGAGCAGGTTGCCAGAAACGAATGGCCTACCTCTCTTACTTCCATTTACCTTGAGTTGGACCAACTGAACTACGATGCGCCTGCCAGATTTGGCGCGTTATCGCTCGCTTGGCGATTTTTTTTTTAAACGGGAGGGGAACAAAATGTTGAGGACTGTACTTTTATAATTTTTGAAACTATAGAAAGGATCAGGATTTAAAAATACATTAATCTGTAACATAAATATTCATTAGTTTAAGAATATTTAAATAAACATAGTTATATATTTAATTCAAATAATCATAAAATAGATTAAAAAATAGACACATTGCATTGTCTCACTATAAAACATAATGCACAAAAAATTACAAGCTAACATACTCAAAAGACTGAAATATTATATAATACTTTCAGTCTAAAAAGTATACTAGCGTGTTGATCGTTAATTACTTGATCCTTAATTTATTCTGGGATACTGATAATAGACTTTTTTTTTTAAATATAAAAATATTCATATAGTAAATATCAAATTTACCTAAATGCACTATCGAAGTTGTGGAACTCAATCATTAATTACCCGAGGGGGGGGGGGGGGAATTTTTCACCATAAGGCACTTAATAAAAATTTTACATAAATATATACACATACTATATCACATTCAACTAAGAAAAAGCTATCCAAATATCAATTATTTCACATTTTATAAAAATACGGAAAATATTTTTTAACTAATTATACCACTACCTCTTAAAATTTAGTCTAATCCGGCAGTAATAACAACACAGCACTAATTTCGTATGATGAACACATGTATACTTATATGAACACGTGTATACTTATGAACACGTGTATACTTATAATGAACACGTATGTAGGACGGTGATAACTAAAATTATTTCAATTTTAATAAACATAAATTACATACCCTGTAACGCAACCAGTTTTCTTTTATCCATCCATTTCTATAAAATGATCTAAACACTTAACAAATAATCCTTTTTCACGTTACTCAAACCACGCTAGTCTGTTGTTCTAAGTTTTCGCCGAACGAAATAGGGTTATAACATTGAAAATCGGCTTGGACCCAAACCAGATCATCGCCAAGCGCTCGGATCAAACCAGACCATCGCCAAGAGCGCGCCAACCCAATGTTTGGTCTATCTCTAATGGCCGCCGCGAAAACGAAACTATCGAGAGTGACAGGTCTGTATAGTAGTCTGTGTCCCCGAGGAAAGGAATAAGGACGTCACGAACAAAAAAATCTGATGTGGGCAGCACATGACTTTCCATGCAGTCATATACACACGTTCTCTTTATTTTAATTAAATTTAAATCACTTTTAATTCAATTTTCGTTCTCATTTGCTAACTACACTCATTTTCAAAGGTGGCGTAGATAAAATACGAAAATACTAAAATATCTCGAGAACGGCTAGTTCTAGTGTAACGGGATTGGTCTTATTCTTTTCGTCGCTAAAAATTACGTATAAAACAAGCATTTAATGGATATATTTGAGCATGTGTAGTTTTTTATTTTAGATTTTGAAGATGTTTGCTGGCCATTTTGCAAAATGAAAGTAGGTTATTTTTTCCGAATCGTACCAAAATTTAATCAGCACCAGGGTGACCTACAAGAGACTTATCTACCGAATTTTGCGAAATTTGGGCCATTAGTTTTTCAGCTAGAGTGAATTCAAGCTTTTATGGGCCATTTCGCAAAAAAAGGCGAGTTCTTTTATCCCGAATCGTACCCAAAACTAATTAGCACCAGATTCATCCACAAGTGACTTACCTACCTAATTTTATGAAATCCGGTTCATTAGTTTTTTAGTTAGAGTGGATACAAAATCTGCACAGACAGACAGACAGGCACACACACAGACGTCATGCTAAAAAGAGTTTTTTCGTATTTCAGAAGTCTCGAACCGTGTAGATCCGTCGAAAACTCGAGTTGTGATTTTCGGCATGATTCTAATACTTTCCCTATACATTACCCTAACAGCAATTTTTTCACAGTGATGTAAGATTTACGTCACACTGTGACTTTGGGACTTCACAGGACGTTGCAGTACGTCTCGGCAATGTTATATTGAGGTCACAGCAAAGTCATTTTGGTCATTTTTATGGTCGTTTGTGACATCGCATATTAACTTGTTTGTGACGTAACATTGTAAGTGCCATTGTAATGTCGTCACATTGTTACGTGTTAATTAAATTGTGGAAACGTCACAGAATATAGTCACAATGAAGTTACAAAGTCACTAATACGTAACATCGAATTGAAGTCATAAATATGATGTCACATTGTGACCCAGGTATCAAGTGACTACAACGTCATTGTCACACATGTGACGATCTTTGCTGTGAGGGTACTGTAGGGAAAGTAAAATTATATCGCGGATATTTTTTACAACAATGATTAAAACTATAAAGTTTCGCGAATATTGAGCCATAAATAAGCGCTTTTATACATGGTTATGGGAAATTTTGTCCTATGCTGTCATGTTAAAAAAATATACCACTTCAATAAATTTCGAAGTTTTTGCTCAAATTAAAAAAAAAAATTCTAACTGTATAGCTCTATATTTCTTAATAACAAAGCCGGATATAAAGTTTCGTGAAAATCCGTTAATATTTGTGGCCGCTATCTTGTACACAAAAAATCGACCACAGACAGGCAGATGGATATCACTCCAAAGATAGTCAAAACATGTTCAGAAAATCTTGAAGCATATATGGCCATCAAAATCTCGAAATCGAAAATTTTCGTGAGCACAATACTTTCTCAATACTACGTATGGGAAAGTAATACGTTGAGAGACGTTATGAGCTGTTGAAAAATTTGAAAATTTTAATTTTAATAACAACTAGCGGTATGCTCGCTCTTCGTACGGAAAATATAACATAAAGAAACTTAACATTCACAATTAAGTGTAACTTCCTATATATTCTAAATGACTTTGCTATTAAAAAAAATCTGATGTGGGCAACATATGACTTTCCTTATATAATGCAATGAATTTACTACTTTTACAGTAAAAAAAATAGGTTTTTCTTATAGTAGATACTTATATTCTTTCCAAGATATTGAATTTTCGACAATTAGTCGTTATTTTCATTGATTTAGCGTCATTTTAATCCATTTGGCGAGATTTTCGTTAATTTGACAACATTTCAAAAAGTCGTCAAGTTGGCGACATTCCGCCAAATTCGTCGCCAAAATCTCTCCAAGCTTTACTGATGGAGAAATAAGTTATTCTTATAACAGATAAATGGCTATTGGCGTTCAAACACAAAAGTATTACTCGAAGTATCTTTTCCCATGAATGGAACGAGCTAGATCCACGAGAGTGATGTCACCCAATTTATCGCATGGTATTACATATGAAAAGTGAACATGTTTCTCAATAGGAAATATATATATTTATTTTATATGACTTTTTGATAATTTTTTTTGAAAAATGTGAAATATCTCGAGAACGGTTCATGTTAGCGTTTTAAATTTTATGTTAATCGGTTTCTAATGAAAAATTACATAAGAAATGTCTATTTGCGTAACCTCATTAGCGGTTTTGATTTTTTGACGATTTTTTCAAAATTTCACTCCAAAATTTAGGGGGATTCTGAACATTCGATTACGTTTAAAAACAATAGGCTTCCAGTGTTTACGGATTGTGATTTTTGTACCAAATTTCGTTCGAATCGGTCCATTCGTTCGTCAGTTATCGTCTCCACAGACCCACTGACACACACACACACACACACACATACTTTCACACACACACACACACAGACATCACTTCAAAAATGTTTGATTCGTGATGAGGGATGCTTGAAACGTGCTCTCCCGTCGAAAACTCGAATTCGAATTTTCGACCCCGTCACAATACTTTCCTTATACATTAGGTATATAAGGAGAGTAATATTCTATTAAAATATTTAATTTAATTCTTCTAAAAAATGTATAAGAATCTCAGGGCTCAGTATACAATATTATCTTCACAGTCAGATCTGAAGAATAAAGCATCCTGGTCCAGTTTGTAAACTAATTTAGAAAAAATATTTTTTCATCCTCACAAAACGACAGAAATTATCTAGAAAATTGTACATAATTATACAAAATATTGAATTTTCATCGATTCGGTGTCATTTGATGAATTTAGCACCATTTTATCCATTTGGCGACATTTTCGTCAATTTGGCGACATTTTAAAAAATCACCAAATTTATCGCCAAGTGGGACTATAGAACTGACAGTCCCATTCGGCGTCAAATTAACGAAACATCACCACAATACTATCCCCTAACAAAACACAATTAATTTCATTTATTTAGGGATATTTTATCAATTTCGAGATATTTTTATCAATTTGGCGACATTTTAAAAATTCGCTAAATGTGTTACTAAGCAGGACGGTTGTACTGTCAGACAAATTCTACCGAAGCATCATTTCAGTACTCTTCTAACAAAACAAAATTAATTTCATTGATTTAGCGTCGTTTTTATCAATTTGGCTATATTTCCGTCAATTTGGCAACGTTTAACAGAAGTTGCCAATTTAGCGATATCCCGCCAAATTCGTAAATCTAAATTTGCAGATCTGAAAAATAAAACATCCTGATCCAGTTTGTATATACTAAATGAAAACACTAAAATTGTATTAGAAGATATACCCTTCTATTCTTATTTCAACGATCGGCTAAATTAGTTTATTGGCTAAACACAATATACGAGTTTATTGGCTAAACATAATATGTAAATTTTAAAAATCTTTACCAAAGTAAATGAAAGTGATGTACGCAGTTCGCAATTAATTTAATTTACAGAAAAATCAAACTTTTCATTTATAAGATATATTTTTATATCCATTTATTTCTTATTCAAATCGAAAAAATAATAATAAAAATTAACAAACACATTTGATTTAATTGCGTTGCTCAGCAACATGATATATGGAAGAATCTTTCTCATAAAATGCTGATAATTAAATAACCATTTTGATTTCTTAATACCTTTCATTGTTGAGTAAGAAAGAGTCTGTGAAAAGTAAGCCATGGTAATAGAGTTTCCATTAAATTCATGTTTCAAACCTGCGATTTTCACAAATGACTGATTAGCGAAATAAACTCCGAAACTTAGATTTAATTCACTTTCACGTTTCAAACCAGCGATTTCCAACCTTTTTCGTTTGGAGGAACCAGGTAATTAGAGAATAGAACTTCTGGGAAAAAAATTCATTTTTCATTAATATCTAGACAATCTCTGGTTGCAGAAACTCGAAACAAATTTTAAGCGGGGCTATTTCAAGACTACCCAGAAAATGTCATTAAATTCGGTTCAACCGTTCTCCCATGATGATGAGACAAACATATAGACACACAGACAGACAGACAGACAAATTTTCAATTTTATTAATATAGATTATAATCTACTCATAAAATTCGAAAACTTTCTGAACGTATTTATATGCGCAATCTTTAAAATCAGGTAGTGTTGTAAACTCAGTGAGAAACTTTGAAATTCAGGCAGAAAACATTTGAAATTCTCTTGAAACACAGAAAAGGTTCATATTAGTTGTAGGTCAAATGGAAGGATTCTCTACATATATAGTATAATGTATAGGGGAAAATTGCGACGAAGCCAAAAATTCAAATCTATAATCAAATATATATATATATATATATATATATATATATATATCTATATATATATATATATATATATATATATATATATATATATATATATATATATATATATATATATATATATATATATATATATATATATATATATATATATATATATATATAAAATAATTATAGTTTAAAAGTTCAATGAAAGAAAAGTCAGAAGCTGTAACTCGATTTTGCATTGTCACTTCTATTTACTCATTTTTTACATTTGCATTTTTGCAAAGTATCCTTATTTTTTTAGAATGCTACTGTAATTAAAAATTTATATATATATATATGTGTGTGTGTGTTATCATAAATATCAGGAACCTTACTCTCCGTTACGGACAGTTGATTTCCTTGAAACTTTCAGTAACGCGCGAGCAAATGTTTTACAGTGTAAAATGCCCTTGAGGTGCTGTCTGTGTGTATGTTTGTTAATCTGTGTATTGTTACGACATATCCTCTGAAATCGTCGGTGTACGCTCAGAATACAAAATTGAATCCAACTCTCTGAATAACTAAAATGTATATTTTCAAGCGCAGCATAAATAGAAACAATATACAGCAAAACAATACTGAAATGCTCCACTAATTTCACAAAACAACTTCTACTATTCTCAAAACATTGACGAATATCAAAATTCAATGTAGCTCATTTCACGTTAGTTGCTCTCCGAGTGAGTGATGTCTCTTTTTATGGACTCTCTATAGAAACTTCCGGAAATCTCTCATATCTAAGAGAATATCGGTTATTTCGAGATGTTTCCCAAACCGTCGAAAATTCGCCAAATGTCGCAAAATCAGCGATAAATCGCCAAATCTGGCAACGCTCTTCCGAACTTCAGCATCTGGAAACCCTAGATTCATGTTAAACGAAAGATTGCCTGTACGGGGGACTTTCTCCATCTGGTTTTCAAAAGCGACTCCAATGAGAGCATTTTACACGTTCATAACAGTATACGTATTAGTGCGTGCGTACGCATGCTAGTGCGTGTATAGATGTATATGCTAGTGCAAGACCAGAATTCACGTAGACAGGTTTATATGTGGATTTGTGATATCTAGCAGGCCAGACAATGGCACCAGATTGCAAAACGCCAATGTATTGCAACCCTGACTCGAGAAGTCAGCAATGCCATAAATAAGGGGGCTTCAAGTACAAGTCTAGTCTAGCTAGAGTAGTTACTGGAGGCTAAAGGAAAAACCATGGGATTGGTTGAAAGGTTAACGAATAAGGAAATTTTACCGCGTCGCCCTGAGGTCAACCAATGGTCTCCGAAGAACCGTATCAGATCTCAGGCAAAAAGAAGTGACAAGCGGTAGAATGTTCTACATAGCTACTATAGATAAAAAAACAGATCAGTGCAGTAAGAGATGTAAGTAACAATTGAAGAAAATGATATTAGCAGTTAGAGTCGATATGCAGATATGAATTAAAGTCGGCTCAGGTGCATAAGGACATGCATCATGGCTCTCAAGCAGTGTAGTCAGAATAGACGAGATCCATTAAATTCCACACAGCCTCTGATGATTTTGCATCAAGATACTCATACAATGCAGTGATGATGCGGTGGTTCAACAACTAATGATCCATAAACGTCTAACGACAACTAAAAGGTATGTGCTTAACAACATATATAAAAGGTCATAGTCAGTTTAGGAATTTTTGTATGCATTTTCTCACATATCCAGTCTCCTCCGTGTTGGGAGCACTGGTCACGGGACGCCACCCAGACACAGAGGACCGGTTCTGGACGAACCAGACGTACCACGAGTAGAGAGGATCGAATGATCGTGCGACAGGCACGTGTAGAGCCCGATCCGCGATACAAGCACACGTAGCGGTTCCTGTGTGCCCACGAACCATATCTAGACGCCTGAAGGAAGCAAATATGCGATCCCTGCGTCCCTTGCGTGTGCTGCCGTTAACACGGTAACATCGTCAGCTTCGGTTGCACTGGTGCCGAGCCAGAGCAACGTCGAACGCCACAGATTGGCGATGTGTGGTGTTTAGCGATGAGTGCCACTTCGTTTTGGGGACCGATGATCGGCGTGTCCGAGTGTGGAGGCCCCTGCATAACGACGCAATCCTAACCTCGTTATCGAGAGCCACACCAGCCCCACTGCAGGCATCATGGCCTGGGGATCCATAGCCTACGACAATCGATCCGCTCTAGTAGTGGTACCTGGAACATTGGCGGGCCAGCGGTACGTGGATAAGATTCTACGGCTCCATGTGCTCCCATTCATTGCTGGGATTCCAGGTGCGTAATTCCAGCAGGATAATGCCCGACGGCACACTGCTCGGGTCGCCCAAGTCTACCAGAGCCATTTCCAGACACTTCCATTGTCTGCCCGCGCCCCAGACCTGTCTCCTATCGAGCATGTGTGGGACCAGTTGAAACGCAATCTTCGAGGTTTGAAACGTAACGTCCAACAGGTGTGAAAGCCCCAGGCCGTCCGGCTCGTCCAGAGGACTTGGAGCAACAAAATGGACGGTCCAACAGGTGTGGACTCGTCTGCCGCAGGACAATATCAGACGTCCATTCGACACCATGCCGAACCGTACTGCTGCTTGTATCGAAGCACGAGGCAGTGGACGCGCTATTGAGGATGACCGGACTGATTCCTCTGTACGTGTTCTGCTGCGCTATTTTTATGATCAAGTATATCATTCATCTATATCCTTCCATCAATAAAATTTCAGGGCCACCCTGTGCTTCCTTCTTGGTGCGCAACTTTCATTGTCTGTGAGTGTATATAAGTAAAATTGTTGTAATCTAATTATGATTATGAGGTGCTCAATAAATCTATATTTTAAAGTTAAAATGGATAAAGTTAATTGTGTGGTATTATGTTAATATTTTATTCCAGAAACTCGTACTAAAGATATTAATGGTGGGTTTTAATGCGGCACAATGCAATGTTTCACGACTATACGATAACGACCACGTTAATGGTGGTTTATTAGAGGCTATTCAAAGTATTAATGCAATTGGTTTAACTAACTTCAAATGTAATTTTGTTTATGCACGACAGTTAGTGTGGGTGAGTTAATGTTAATGTGTTCAATGTGTAGGAGTTTCGAAAATAATTTGATACAAGTATTATCTCAATCTATAAACACTGAAATCCTATTGATTTCTAACGCGATCGAATGTTCAAAAGATCACTAATGTTTGCTAAAGTTATAATCTTCCCTATTATATATCCACATAAAAATTTAAAACGGCAAATGCATGTGTTTAGGAGTTATTATATCCACCCCTCACATACATACTCACACACACAAATACAAACATGCAAACGCACATGCACAGATACACACACACATTACGGACGGATTAACTGACAGACATCTTTTCTAAGAGTGTTCAAAATGGATTCAGGAGGTCTTAAAGCGTGCTTATCCATCCAAATCTCGAATTTGAAAAATTTCGGGAAAAGAATAAGTAACGAAAAATTTATGAAAAAACTTCATATGGTATTAAATAGTGTTTGTTCACACTTCAATTTTGGCGGAACTGGTAAGCATTCTAGTCTATTTCGTATACTTATCTCGCACAGTCATATGAATTTTCGGAAAAACATGATGCAACATCTCCAGGACCGGAAAGGGAAATCCTTAGTGGCCCCATATCTCCTCTGAAATTCAATGCTAAATTCATAATCAATCATCCTCTCTAAGCACTATCTATAATCAATCCTAAACTCTATATATAATCAATCCTAAACTCTATATATAATCAATCCTAATATTTATCTATAATCAATCCTAATCTCGAACTATAATCAATCTTCTGCTCTATCTATGATCAATCGTAAGCTCTATCTATAATCAATCCCAAGCGCTATAATCAATCTTAAACTCTGTCTATAATTAATCCTAAACTCTATATATAAGCAATCCTAATCTTTATCTATAATCAATCCTAATCTCGAACTATAATCAATCTTCAGCTCTATCTATGATCAATCGTAAGCTCTATCTATAATCAATCCCAAGCTCTATAATCAATCTTAAACTCTGTCTATAATTAATCCTAAACTCTATATATAATCAATCCTAATCTTTATCTATAATCAATCCTAATCTCGAACTATAATCAATCTTCAGCTCTATCTATTATCAATCGAAAGCTCTATCTATAATCAATCCCAAGCTCTATAATCAATCTTAAACTCTGTCTATAATTAATCCTAAACTCTATATATAATCAATCCTAATCTTTATCTATAATCAATCCTAATCTCGAACTATAATCAATCTTCAGCTCTATCTATGATCAATCGTAAGCTCTATCTATAATCAATCCCAAGCTCTATAATCAATCGTAAACTCTGTCTATAATTAATCCTAAGCTCTATCTATAATCAAGTCAATCCAAAGAAATAAATGCTTCAAGGAATTTATTTGAACCGGAAATGAAAAAAAGAAAGTAGAAATCTTTAGTGAATCCCCAACTTCCTCCAGAATTTGATACTAAATTCATATTAATTATCCTTTGAATTCTATATCTGTAGTCAATCTTAAAAATCTTATGTGGGTAGCACATAACTCTCCCTGCACTCTCATATTCACGTTCTCTCAATAATTGATTATATTGAGTTTTATGGCAAAAAATAACATCCATAATTATTTAAAATGGCACTGAATGTGCCCTTTTAATTCAATTTTGGTTCTTCTTTGATAATTTGACTTATTTTCCAAGTTGGCGTAGTGAAATATCTCGAGAACGGCTAAAATATCTCGAGAACTAAAAATCTCTAAAATATCTAAAATATCTCGAGATAAGTTAGTCCTTGTGCAATGGGGTTGGTATTATTCTGTTCATAGCTAAAAATTATGTATAAAACAAGCATTTGATATATTTGAACATACGTAGTTTTTTATTTTAAATATTGACCATTTTTTTCGGGGGGGGGGGGGGGGCATTTCGCAAAAACGGCCGGTTATTTTTTTCTGAATCGTACTAAATTCTAATAACAATCAGGGTAACCCACAAATGACTTATCAACCAAATTTTGTAAAATTTGATCTCATAGTTTTTCTGCAAAAGAGGACACAGACAGTTTTTGCGGCCATTTCACAAAAAAAGGCGGGTTATTTTATCCCGAATTGTACCAAAAACTAATCAGCACCAGGGTCATACATAAGTGACGTACTTACCAAATTTTATGAAATATATTCTATTAGTTTTTCAGTTACAGTGGATACATACATTGCACAGACAGACAGACAGACAGACACACACACAGACGTCACGCTAAAAATAGATTTTTCGTATTCCATAGAGGTCTCGAAACGTGTAGATCCGTCGAAAACCCGAGTTGCGATTTTGGGCATGATTCCTATACTTTCTCTATACATTACCATGTATTGCAGGGAAAGTAAAAATCTGATGTGGGCGGCACATGACTTTCCCTACAGACTTATATCCACGTTCTTTTTGTTTTAATTAAATTTAATTCACTTTCAATTCAATTTTCGTTCTCATTTGGTAACTGGACTTATTTTCAAAGGTGGCGTAGAGGAAAATCAAAAACACTAAAATATATCCAGAACGGTTAGTTCTAATGTAACGGGGTTGGTCTTATTCTTCTCTTCGTAAAAAATTACGTATAAAACCAGCATTTAATGAATATATTTGAGCATACGTTGTGTTTTATTTTAGATTTTGACGATTTTTGCAAGCAATTTTGCAAAAAAAAGACTGGATATTTTTTTCCGTAACGTACCAAAATCTAATCAGCACCAGGGCAACCCAGTAACCCACAAGCGATTCATCTATTGAATTTTGTGAAAATCGGTCCATTGGTTTTTCAACTAGAGTGGATACAGGTAATTGTTTAGAGCCATTTTGCAAACAAAGGCGGGTTCTTTCCCTGATATACATGGTAAAAATAGTTTTTCGTATTCTAATGGTCCCGAAACGGGTAGTTCCGTCGAAAATTCGAATTGCAATTTTCGGCATGATTCCAATACTTTCCCTATACATTACCATCTATTACATGGAAAGTAAAAATCTGATGTGGGCAGCACATGACTTTCCCTGCAGACTTATATCCTTATATGCTCGTTCTCATTATTTTAATTAAATTTAATTCACTTTTAATTCAATTTTCGTTCTTATTTGGTAACTGAACTTATTACTTTCCTTATATACATAATGTATAAGGAAAGTATTGTGACAGGGTCGAAAATTCGAATTTGAGTTTTCGACGAGAGAGCACGTTTCAAGCATCCCTGATCACGAATCAAACATTTTTGAAGTGATGTCTGTGTGTGTGTGTGTGTCAGTGGGTCTGTGGAGACGATAACCGACGAACGAATGGACCGATTCGAACAAAATTTGGTACAAATATCACAATCCATAAACACTGGAAGCCTATTGTTTTTATACGCAATCGAATGTTCAGAACCCCCTTAAATTTTCAAATGAAATTTTGAAAAAATCGTCAAAAAATCAAAACCACTAATAAAGTTACGCAAATAAACATTTCTTATGTAATTTTTCATTAGAAAACGATTAGCATAAATTTTAGAACGCTAACATGAACCGTTCTCGAGATATTGTACATTTTTCAAAAAAATATCAAAAAGTCATATAAAATGAAATAAAAATTTTCCTATTGAGAAACATGTTCACTTTTCATATGTAATACCATGCGATAAATTGAGTGACATCATTCTCGTGGATCTAGCTCGTTCCATTCATGAGAAAAGATATTTTGAATAATACTTTTGTATTTGAACGCCAATAATCATTTATTTATATGCTGTAAGAATAACTTATTTCTTAGTGCATAACGCTTGGCGAGATTTTGGCTACGAATTTGGCGGAATGTCGCCAACTTGGCGACTTTTTTAAAATGTTGCCAAATTAACGAAAATCTCGCCAAATGGATAAAAATGACGCTAAATCAATGAAAATGACGATTAATTGTCGAAAATTCAATATTTTGGAAAGAATATTAGTATCAACTATAAGAATAACATATTGTTTTTACTGTAAAAGTAGTAAATTCATTACATTATATAAGGAAAGTCATGTGTTGCCCACATCAGATTTTTTTTACTGTAAAAGTAGTAAATTCATTGCATTATATAAGGAAAGTCATGTGTTGCCCACATCAGATTTTTTTCAAAAGTGGCGTAGAGAAAATACGAAAAAACAAAAATATCTCGAGAACGGATAGTCCTAATGCAATGGGGTTGGTCTAATTATTTTCATAGTTAAAAATTGCGTATAAAACAAGCATTTAATGGATATATTTCCGCACAAGAAATTTTTATTATAGATTTTGACGATTTTTGCAAGCCATTTAGCAAAAAAAGCAGGTTATTTCCTTCCGAGTCTTACTAAAATCTAATCAGCACCAGGATAGCCCCCAAGCGACTCATCTGCCGAATTTTGTGAAATTCGGTCCATTAGTTTTTCAGCTGAAGTGGATACAGGCAATTTTTGCGCACCAATTCAGAAAAAAAGCAGATTCTTTTATGTCGAATCTTACCCAAAACTAATCAGCACCAGATTTGCCCACAAGTGACTTACCTAGTAAGAAATCTGAGGTAGGCAGCACATGACTTTCTCTGCTGACTTATATCCACGTTCTCTTTATTTTAATTAAATTTAATTCACTTTTAATTCAATTTTCGTTCTCATTTGGTAACTGGACATTTTTTCAAAGGTGGCGTAGAGAAAATACTAAAAACTAAAATATATCGAGAACGGCTAGTCCTACTGTAATGGGGTTGATTTTATTCTTTTCTTCCTTAAGTATTACATATAAAACAAACATTTAATGGATATATTTGAGCATACGTAGTTTTTATTTCAGATTTTGACGATTTTTGCGGGCCATTTCGCCAAAAAAGGCAGGTTATTTCTTCCGAATCGTACCAAAATCTAATCGGCAACAGGGTAACCCACAAGCGACTTATATACCGAATTTTGTGAAACTCGGTCTATTAGTTTTTCAGCTAGAGTGGATACAGGCTGTTGCGGGCCATTTCGCAAAAAAAGGCGGGTTCTTTCATCCCGAATCGTACCAAAACTAATCAGCACCAGATTTGCCCACAAGGGACTTACATACCAAATTTTATGAAATTCGGTCAATTAGTTTTCTAGTTTGAGTGGATACAAAATCTACACAGACAGACGGACACACAGACAGACACACACACAGACGTTACGCTAAAAATAGTTTTTTCGTATTCTAGAGGTCTCAAAACGTGTAGATCCGTCGAAAACTCGAGTTGCGATTTTCGACATGATTCCAATACTTTCTCTATACATTACCATGTTGTTGTTGATTGAAACCCAGACCGTCCGACCTACCAGAAAGGTGTAAGGTAACTGTTTGGACGGTCGGGAAGTACCACCCAATTTAGACCGGAACCCAGTGGGGGAGGCATCCACAGGGACCGTACCCTCCTTCCCTTACCACCAACCTCTCGGACCATGTATCTCAGGGAAAGTAAAAATTGATGTTTCAAGTAAAATGAAAATTCCTAACCCAAAATAGAATAAGAACCGGGAATGGAATTTTTTGTAAATCGGCCTAACTCCTCCGAAATTTAACAGTAAATCTGTATCTATCATCATTTAATATCTATCAATATCATATATTGTGAAATATATATATCAATAAGCAAAATAACAGCAAAATATGTAAAAAATAGCAACAATAATTTCAAGCTAAATATTTAAAGTACTTCATGAAATCTTTAAAACGCCATCCTTTATATGTTTCTTTTATCTTTTATGTCTTATTTATCACAGTGTGCACCTACAACGTAATTAAAGTTTAAAGTTGCATCTTGAACTTTATACACCCTACAATTACGAACAAGGTAATAATTATCGAAAATTTAAAAATAGTTAAATCCTATTTTTATCTAATTTATAATGAGTAATCTTCGGGTGGTTCTTAGCTTACTGGTAATATCAATCTACATAATGAATTGCTCTACGCTGTGTCTCCAATTTTTAGAGACAAAAAAATATATTTCCTGTTTGAAAAGAAATTTAACTCATTGAAATTGAATGACATTACGTTCGAAAGAAATTGTGTTGTTCTTTCAAACGTGACCATTTGATTTATGACTGAAAATGGGGAAAAAGGATGGGATCTTGGGGAAAAAGGATGGGATGCTTTCAAAAAATTCTTGAAGTCCAAAACTAATGAAAATGTATAAATGTTTCTGTACTTCAATAAAAATGCAGTCGAACTTCATGTCTTTGTCAATGGCAGTTAATTAATCCCAATTTAGCAAATGAGCCCAACAATACCAAACTTGAAAGTGCACTGCAGTAAATTAGCATTCTCCTGAATATATAATCAACTATATATAATTGTCTAATGTACCTAATTATCTAATGTATCTAATGTGCTTTTGTCTTTCCAGACCCTCAAGAAGCCCCCCTCTGGTGGCCTAGAAGGCTGAATCTCTCAGCACTTATTATATCGACTGCGGTATATAATCTAACAGAGCTGGATTTTCGATTTACTCCACGGGGGCTGAGGAAATGGCGAGATTTGAAAAGTGCTTTAAGCCCTCCAGATAAACTAAAAGGCTGAATATTTACGCACTTACAGTATCAATAATTGTCTGCGTTCCTCTTTGAAACTGGCGGCGCGGCGCTGGTCTGCTGTCCACCTGGTATCCCGGGTGGTGTGCACGCTGTGTGGGGGAGTCGGCGGCTTCTTCTGTCCGGTGGGCTCGGGTGTCTCGTTGACTTGTTGTGTGCTGGGAGATCAAATCTTTCCGGGCCGAGGACTAATGCACTATAAACTCTCGGGTCAGTGTCCTCGGGCTGGGATTACAGTATCAATAATCGGAGCGCGACAGCCCAGTGGTTAGCGTGCGGGAATTGCACTCGGTCGGCCTGGGTTCTATTCCCGCCACTGCCAAAACTACCACCATCTTCACGCTGAGTACAATCACGTTAAGCATGTGGGTCCGTAAATCTATCCGAGAGGTTGGTGGTAGGGGAAGGAGGGTACGATCCTGTAGATGCCTACCCCACTGGGTTTCGGTCTAAATTGGGTGGCACTTCCCGACCGTCCAAACAGATACCTATCTTTCTGATAGGTCGGACGGTCTGGATCGAAGAAGAAGAAGTATCGATCATCGATTCTCGGGTCGCCCCAAACTATCCTCGTGTTAACGCGAAGTGCTGACACATTAAATCTGTGGGTCCGAAAGTCCTTTGGAGAGGTGGGTGGTAAGGGAAGGAAAGAACGGTCCCCGTGGATGTTACCCCAATGGGTTTCGATCTAAATAGAGTTATACAGAAAAGAATTGTTTTAAAAGTATTTCCAGACCTTCCAAAAGGCCTTGGTCATCCAGAAAGTTGAATAGTTGCACTAGATGTCTACACGGATCTAATTTTAAAAATTTTACCAGGCCCGACCTAAAGATATTAAAGTTTGACCCGCACCTATCCCGAACATTTTTCAGAATAGTTCACCCGATACCGGCCCGGTCCGAAAACACTCAAGGCCGCTGTAACCGACACGGCCCGGCCCGATTTTTTAAATACATTAAAACCCGACTGAAATTAACACACTATTGTCCCGTGTCATGATCATAATTTGCCATTTAAGGAATTACATACAAATTATATTACATAAATCGATTTAAATCAGCAGCTGAAAACTGCTAAGAGCAATGCTTTGTTTTGCCTTCAGAATATCTTCGAATAAATAAATCTTCAGTTTCTTATCTGAAATTATTACTTTTCTGTACCCAGTTCTAATTTACCCATCTGCGTTCTCCGTACAGAGCAAACATTTATTACCTTATATGGGGCAGGGAGACTTTCACATCCGCTTATTGAGAATTTTGTTTCATGCGTAATTTCAAATTTTTCTGACTTTTTTATTTATTTTTTCCCGGCCCGATGTTTTTAAAACCTGACGCCCAAAGTAAGCCCGGCCCAAAGTAGCTTTCATAATATTCAGCCAGACTCGCCCGTGGGCTGTTGTTGTTGTTGAGATCCAGACTATCCGACCTATCAGAAAGGTGTAAGGTAACCGCCCGTAGGATGTGTCGAGGGCCCGTGGGGTGTGCCTACGGGCCAAGCCACTTCAGAACTCAAACTTCCGCGCACACCTTGTTGTGCTCGAAAGCTTAGAGTGGGTCCTGAAGACCTCCAACTTGTACACATATAGTTGTTGTTGTTGAGACCCAGACCGTCCGACCTACCAGAAAGGTGTAAGGTTTTGGACGGCCGGGAAGTGCCACCCAATTTAGACCGGAACCCAGTGAAAGAGGCATCCACAGGGACCGTACCCTCCTTCCCCTACCACCAACCTCTCGGAAGGACTTACGGACCCACATGTTTAGCGTGATCGTACTCCGCATAAACACGGCGGCAGTTGCGGCAGCGTGCAAATCCAGCGCGCAAACCACCGGGCTACAGCGCCCGAAATGTGCCAACAGCACGTGGTGTTCCCAGGTGGTCACCCACGCAAGTACTAACCGCGCCCGATGCTGCCTGACTTCGGTGATCTAACGAGAACCTGTGTTTTCAGCACGGTACGGCCGTTGGCCTGTACACATATAGTTGAGCCCCAGACCGTCCGACCTACCAGAAAGGTGTAAGGTAACTGTTTGGACGGCCGGCTGTACACATATAGTGTCACTCATCGGACAGGACCTAAAGTAGTCGGCTTTTCAACCCCCCCCCCCCTTTCGAACGTGGCGTAGGTTGTTGAGTTTTTAAAAGCATTTCCTGACCTTCCAGCAGTCATCCGGTGGTTTAGAAGCCTAAATCTTTGCACACGTATAGTATCGGTCACTGGACAGAATCTAACTGGGCCGTATGTTCGAATTTTTCACCCAGAATGGACAAAATATGAGTGGGAGAAAAATCTACCAGAACCCTATCCACGCACCCATCAAAGGCAAAAAAGTTTAAAACTCGACCAAGTGGTAAAACCTAACTGAGACAATTAGTAGTCGAGACAATCACGCAAAACGCCATATATTATTAAATAAAATGAAACTTATAAAAAAAGTTGCAACATAATTTTTAAGAGTATTAGTTTCTCTGTTTTCGATAGGCTACTAGTCTTTCTGTGCCGTTTACAGTATACGTTTACACCCAATGTAAGTTTAAAGTTACACCTTCAACTTCATAAGCCCTATAGTTATGAGCAACAGAATAAACGGTACAAAAAGACTAGTTAAATACCAGTTTATATACAGTTTACAGTGTACGTTTACAAACAATGTAATTAAAGTTTAAAGTTGCACCTTGAACTTTATAAACTCTACTATAGTTACGAACAACATAATAAACGGTTGTAAAAGACTAGTTAAATGCCAGTTTTATGTACCGTTTGCAGTATACATTTACAGCCAATGTAAGTTTAAAGTTACACCACCTTGAACTTTATAAACCTTGTAGTAATGACCAACATAACAAACGGTACAAAAGAACTAGTTAAATACCAGTTTATGTACCGTTTACAGTGTACGTTTACAAACAATGTAATTAAAGTTTAAAGTTACACCTTGATCTTTATAAACCCTATAGTTATGAGCATCATAATAAACGGTACAAAAATACTAGTTGAATTAAAATTTTATATACCGTTTACAGTGTACGTTTACAAACAATGCAATTAAAGTTTAAAGTTGCACCTTGAACTTTATAAACTCTACTATAGTTACGAACAACATAATAAACGGTTGTAAAAGACTAGTTAAATGCCAGTTTTATGTACCGTTTGCAGTATACATTTACAGCCAATGTAAGTTTAAAGTTACACCACCTTGAACTTTATAAACCTTGTAGTAATGACCAACATAACAAACGGTACAAAAGAACTAGTTAAATACCAGTTTATGTACCGTTTACAGTGTACGTTTACAAACAATGTAATTAAAGTTTAAAGTTACACCTTGATCTTTATAAACCCTATAGTTATGAGCATCATAATAAACGGTACAAAAATACTAGTTGAATTAAAATTTTATATACCGTTTACAGTGTACGTTTACAAACAATGCAATTAAAGTTTAAAGTTGCACCTTGAACTTTATAAACTCTACTATAGTTACGAACAACATAATAAACGGTTGTAAAAGACTAGTTAAATGCCAGTTTTATGTACCGTTTGCAGTATACGTTTACAGCCAATGTAAGTTTAAAGTTACACCTTGAACTTTATAAACCTTGTAGTAATGACCAACATAACAAACGGTATAAAAAAACTAGTTAAATACCAGTTTATGTACCGTTTACAGTGTACGTTTACAAACAATGTAATTAAAGTTTAAAGTTGCACCTTGATCTTTATAAACCCTATAGTTACGGATAACATAATAAACGGTTGTAAAAGACTAGTTAAATTAAAAGTTTATATACCGTTTACAGTGTACGTTTACAAACAATGCAATTAAAGTTTAAAGTTGCACCCTGATCTTTATAAACCCTATAGTTACGGATAACATAATAATGTTTATAGTTGCATCTTGATAAATCCTATAGTTATGAGCAAAATAATAAACGGTACAAAAATACTAGTGGAATACCAGTTTTATGTACCGTTTACAGTGTACGTTTGCAAACAATGTAATTAAAGTTTAAAGTTTCACCTTGGATTTTATAAACTCTATAATTACGAGCAATATAATACTTAATGCGGCTTTTGGTTTATATTTTTAAATATGTTTTATTTACGACTTTTTCTGTTTAGTTTTTAAATCCTTGAATCCTGTGCTTATCTAATTTAATGAGAAATCTTAGGATGATTTTTAGCTTAATACTAATATCAATCTACGTAATGGATTGCTCAAGGCGCTATCTCCAAATTTTAGGGAAAAAAGGTGTTTCCTTTTTGAATAGAACTTTAACTCATTGAAATTAAATGACATTATGTTCGAAAGAAATTTTTCTTACTTATTCGAACGTAACCATTTGATTTATGTCTTGAAAATGGCTTATCTTTTACAAAAAGGAATTGAATGGAATGACTTTAAAAAGTTTTCAAAGTCAAAAACTAATGAAAATGCATTAATGTTTCCGTACTTCAATAAAAATGCTGTCGAACTTTATTTCTTGTGAATGGCAGTTAATTACTTTAACATTTAGCAAATGAGCCCAGCAATTTAATGCCAAACTTGAAAGTGAACCGCAGAAAATTAGCATCCTCATGAATATTTAATCTCATTTTATTGGAACATTTAATTTCTGGAATTAGGTGGAGGTTTGAAATCTGTCCTCTCATGAAATGCTGTTGATCCCCTTTGAATGGTTGGATTCGTAAGATCATCTCATGATGTGTCTGTATTTGCGTGTTTCTAATACATATACACATACTGCAGTCGTTTTTAACACTTTCAAACATAGTTGAAAAGTGTTTCACGGAAATGTTTTAAACCGGAAGTGGAAACATTTGATAAACCCCCGATCCCCTTCGTAATTTAATGTTGAATCCTTATAAGTCATCATCTAAGCTTTATCTGTAGCCAATTTTTACTTTCCCTGCAATACATGGTAATGTATAGGGAAAGTATTGGAATCATACTGAAAATCGCAACTCGAGTTTTCGACAAATCTACACGCTTCGAGTCCTCTAGAATACGAAAAAACTATTTTTGACGTGACGTCTGTGTATGTGTCTGTCTGTGCGTCTGTGCAATGTATGTATCCACTCTAACTAAGAAACTACTGGACCGAATTTCATAAAATTTGGTAGGTATGTCATTTGGGTGAGACCCTGGTGCTGATTAGTTTTAGGTAGGATTCGTAAAAACAGAACCCGCCTTTTTTGCGGAATGGTCCATAAAAATTTCATGTATCCACTCTAGCTAAAATACTAATTGACCAAATTTCACAAAATTTGGTAGATAAGTTACTTGTAGGATGTTCTGGTGCTGATTAGCTTTTGGTATGATTCGGAAAAGAACAACCTGCCTTTTCTGCAAAATGACCCGCAAAAATTGTCAGAATCTATATTTAAAAACGTCGTATGCTCAAATATATCCATTAAATGCTTGTTTTATGCATAATTTTTGACGAAAAAAAAGAATAAGACCAACCTATTACACTAAGACTAGCTGCCCGGCCGTCCATACAGTTACCTTACACCTTTCTGGTAGGTCGGACGGTCTGGGTCTCAACTAAGACTAGCTGTTCTCGAGATATTTTAGTTTTTTCGTTTTTTCTCTACGCCACCTTTGAAAATGAGTCCAAATACCAAATTAGAACGAAAATTGCATTAAAAGTGAACTAAATTTAATTAAAATAAAGAGAACGTGTATATAAATTTGCAGGGAAAGTCATGTGCTGCCCACATCAGATTTTTTAGACCGGCAGTAGAAAAGAACCAGAAGTGGAAATCTTTAGTAAACACCAACTCCCTTTAAAAACCTGCCCGCGCTGAATTCATATCAGCAATCATCTGAACTACATCTTTTGGAAATTCCGAGAAATAGATGTTTCAAGAAAAATATAAATTTTTGAATTGGAAGTGCGAGAACCGTAAATTGAAATCTCTAGTAAGTCCCTTAACCCGCCCCCCCCCCCCCCTTCAGAATGTAATGATGAATCCATATCTGTCAGTATCTAAACTCTAATTTTGTAGTTAATCCTGAGAAAAGATCATTTAAGAAACATTTTTGAACCGGAATTGAAAAAGAAACCAAATGCAAAAATTCTTAGTGAACCACCTAACCTTCTCCAAAATTTGATGCTAAAACCATATCAATAATCGTCAAGTTTTATCTATAGACGATCTTGGGAAATAGATGTTGCAAGCACAAAAAAAATTGAACCAGAAATAGAAAAAAACGGATGTGAAAATCCTTAGTAAACCTCAACCCCTTCCAGAATTTGATGCTGAATCCATATCAGGCATTATCTAAGCTCTACTTATAGCAGATCCTTAGAAATAGATGCAGTATTATTTTGCTTATTCGCGCCCCTGTAGACATTCTATGTTAATCTAGTTACTTTAACCTAGCGACAACATTCAGATACATTTATATAGGGCAAATAGAAAACATGCCCCTTCTTCCCCCTCCCCCCCCCCCCCCACACACACGGCCTAAAAATATTGAAAGGAACACCCTAGATGTTTCATGGTGAAAGTTTTCCAAAAATTATGACAAAAATTTTGCCACCAAAAAATGGTTAATTTGTATTCAGGGGTTTTGAAAAAAATGAAGATCTGAGCGTCGAAACCTTTCGCATCCGTTCCATATACTGTGTATTGAAAGAAAAAATAAAAAATCTGATGTAGACAGCAATATGATTCTCCCTACAGACTCAAATTCCTTTTCTTTTCATTTCTTTAATAATTCATTAAGTTTAATTGCACTGAATAACACCGAATTTGCACTTTTAATTCAATTTTTGTTTTTATTTGATAAATGGACATTCTTTTAAAGACGGAGTAACAAAAATGCGAAAACACTAGAATATCTCGTGAACGGCTAGTCCTTGTCTAATGGGGTTGGTATTATTCTTTTCCTCGTCAAAAATTGCGTGTAAAACAAGCGTTTAATTGATACATTTGAGCATACGTAATCTTTTATTTTAGATTTTGGCGATTCTTGAGGGCCATTTCGTAAAAAAGGGACAGGTTTTACTTTTCCGAATCATACCAAAATCTAATCAGCACCAGGGTATCTCACAAGCGACTTATCTACCAAATTTTGTGAAATTTGGTCAATTAGTGTTTTAGCTAGAGTGGATACATGAGATTTTTGCTGGCCATTTCGTAAAAAGAGGCGAGTTCTTTTACTCCGAATCGTACCAAAATCCAATCAGCACCAGGGTCACCCACAAGTAACTTACCTATAAAATTTTATGAAATTCGGTGAATTAGTTTTTGAGTTAGAGTAGATAGATACATTGCACAGAAGACAGCCACTCAGATACACACACAGACGTCATGCTAAAAATAGTTTTCTCGTGTTCTAGAAATTCCGAAACGTACAGATCCGTCGAAAGTTGCGATTTTCAACACAATTCCAATACTTTCCCTATATATTACCATGTATTGCAGGGAAAGTAAAAATAAAGAAAAACCTTGCAGCATTCTAACATTTCAATACGATTATTACCGTAGTTCCAAAATCCATAATGCAGCATTTGAAAAGTGAAAATAATTGCTATATTATGTTCCGAGTTATGTTCTACACAACTGCGTTTCAACTCAACTTTTTAAAGTCTCCACTTTCGTTTTAATGATTTCCATCTCTTTTTGAAACCCCCGGTGGCAACATCTGTTACAAGCTCTACCACAACGTTTTCCCACCGTAACCAGGGGAAAATAAATTAAGGTAGGTATTTTGAGAAAAAAAGTTTTTTAAATTTATTCTGTCAGCAGAATGAAAGTTTGAAAGTTTCTGAAACAACTTCAGAGTATTTAAACGTGGAATTTTTGCTTTTTGATGTTGGAAAGTTTTCGGAATTTTTATGTTGTTGTTTCGTTGACAGATTACAATCAACATGATTGTTAGTGGTTTGAAATCATGTGTTCAATTAAACAGTTTCACAGTTTGGCATGGCAACACTTTTCCACATACGGTGGATATGTGTAGTGAAGTATTCTGACGAGGTCAAAGATTCTAGTTCAAGTGATGTAAACAGATTTACACTTTTTGTACATCCCCGAACATGAACCAAAGCATGAGAAAAACTTGAACAACGTATAAAAACACAAACAAAATTATAATGCAGCATACAGCTGTTTCGAGGATCCGTTTTATCCCCTTCGTCAGTGCAAGAAAACCAACAAACCCCAAGTCTAAATGAGGAATGGGTGGTCCATTCCTCATATTTTCCTTCCCTCCTCATTCGAAATATCTTCGAAACTATAAAAAAAATCTGATGTGGACAGCACATGACTTTCCCTGCAGACTCATATTCACGTTCTCTTTACTTCTTCAATAATTCATTATAATGAATTTGACTGCACAAAATAACGTCCATAATTATTTAAAATGACACTGAGTTTGCACTTTTAACTCAGTTATTTTTCTCAGTTGGTAACTGGACTTTTTTCAAAGGTGGCGTAGCGAAAATGCAAGAAAACTGAAATCTCGAGAACGGCTAGCCCAAACGTAATGGGGTTGGAATTATTATTTTCATCGTTAAACATTACGTATAAAAAGAGCATTTAATTGATATATTTGAGCTTACGTAGTTTTTACTTTCCTTATATACATAATGTATAAGGAAAGTATTGTGACGGGGTCGAAAATTCGAATTCGAGTTTTCCACGGGAGAGCACGTTTCAAGCATCCCTGATCACGAATCAAACATTTTTGAAGTGGTGTGTGTGTGTGTGTGTGTGTGTGGTGTGTGTGTGTGTGTGCGTGTGTGTGTGTGTGTGTGTGTGTGTGTGTGTGTGTGTGTGTGTGTGTGTCAGTGAGTCTGTGGAGACGATAACTGACGAACGAATGGACCGATTCAAACGAAATTTGGTACAAAAATCACAATCCATAAACACTGGATGCCTATTGTTTTTATACGCAATCGAATTTTCAGAACCCCCCTAAATTTTCGCGTGAAATTTTGAAAAAATCGTCAAAAAATCAAAATCGCTAATAAAGTTACGCAAATAGACATTTCTTATGTAATTTTTCATTAGAAAACGATTGACATAAATTTTAGAACGTTTACGTAAACCGTTCTCGAGATATTGCACATTTTTCAACTAACTTATTAAAAAGTCATAAAAATAAAAAAAAATATTTCCTATTCAAAAACATGTTCACTTTTCATATGTAATACCATGCAATAAATTGTGTGACATCATCCTCGTGGATCTAGCTCGTTCCATTCATGCAAAAAGATACGTTGAGTAACACTTTTGTATTTGAACGCCAATAGTCATTTATCTGCTGTAAGAATAACTTACTTCTTCGTCCATAACGCTTGGCGAGATTTTGGCGACGAATTTAGCTGTATGTCGCCAACTTGGCGGCTTTTTGAAATGTTGCCAAATTAACGAAAATCTCGCCAAATGAATAAAAATGACCCTACATCAATGAAAATGACGACTAATTGTCAAAAATTCAATGTCTTGGAAAGAATATAAGTATCTACTATAAGAAAAACCTATTTTGTTTATTATAAAAATAGTAAATTTATTACATTATATAAGGAAAGTTAAGTGTTGCCCACATCAGATTTTTTGTTTTAGATTTTGACGATTTTTGCGGACCATTCGGCAAAAGAAGGCAGGTTATTTTTTTGTCGAATCGTACCAAAATCTAATCAGCACCATGGTAAACCGCAATATCTACCAAATTTTATGAAATTAGGTCCATTAGTTTTTGAATTAGAGTAGATACATACACAGACAGACTCACAGACAGACAGACACGCACACAGACGTAACGCTAAAAATAGTGTTTTCGTGTTCTAGAAGTCACAAAACGTGCAGATCCTTCGAAAACTCGAGTTGCGATTTTCGACATGGTTCCAATATTTCCCTGATACAATATCATGTATTACATGGAAAGTAAAAATATATATGCATTGTAAGCGACAAAAATATGTATGAAGAATTTAGTTTCTGTTTCTAAATCTATATTTATTTTAATAAAAATGTTCTCATCGATGGGAGTCATCGTCTTGTTAAAATAAAGAAGTATGACAAATTTGTATTTTTACTTTCCCAGCAATACATGGTAATGTATAGGGAAAGTATTGGAATCATGCCGAAAATCACAACTCGAGTTTTCGACGGATCTACACGTTTCGAGACCTCTGAAATTCGAAAAAACTATTTTAGGGTGACGTGTATGTGTGTGTGTCTGCCTGTCTGTCTGTTTGTCTTTGTGCCTGTCTGTCTGTTTGTCTTTGTGCCTGTGTGTCTGTCTGTGTGTCTGTGCAATGAATGTATCCACTCTAACTCAAAAACTTATCGACCGAATTTCATAAAATTTGGTAGGTAAGTCACTTGGATGTGACTCTGGTGCTGATTAGATTTTGGTACGATTCGTGAAAACAAAACTCGCCTGTTTTTGCGAAACGGCCGGTAAAAATATCATGTATCCCCTGTAGCTAAAATACTAATTGACCAAATTTCACAAACTTTGGTAGAAAAGTTACTCGTGTGATATTGGTGCTGATTAGATTTTGGTATGATTCGGAAAAGAACAATCTGCCTTTTTTACGAAATTAAGTACACATCCACAACAGAAGGTCTTTATTTTACTTCCTATAAGACGTACAAAAGTTTAAAAAAAAATTTTCAAGTCTCTGCAAAGTTATCTTTGACGTCTTCATCTTTGGAATTTGCTTGATTGCCCCCCCCCCTCCTCTTTTTTTTTATTTCTGTAATTAAGATGTAATTTAATATGCTGTTCTTTTGTTGTTGAAACTTTTGAAACTGTAAAAAAATATTTTACGGTTTATCCTTGTCTAAAAGTAGATCCTTTTGTAAATTATATTTATGCAAATTTTGTCGCTATATCTGGTCTATATATCAACGATTCAAATTTTATTTCCCTGTAGCCACTGATGAAGAGCGTACTTATGCTCGAAAGCGCTCTGGCTCTTTTTTTTAAACTTTTGCACGTTTTATAGGAAGTAAAATGTGACCTTCTGTTGTGGATGTGCACTTAATTTTTGCTATGTTCACTTTTCATATGTAATACCATGCGATAAATTGGGTGACATCATTCTCGTGGATCTAGCTCGTTCCATTTATGAAAAAAGATACTTTGAGTAATACTTTTGTATTTGAATGCCAACAGTCATTTATCTGCTGTAAGAATAACTTATTTCCCCGTTCATAACGCTTGGCGAAATTTTGGCGACGAATTTGGCGGAATGTCGCATTTTTATTTGTTGCCAAATTAACAAAACTCTCACTAAATTGATAAAAATGACGCTAAATCAATGAAAATAACGACTAATTAAAGAAAATTTCCCCCCCCCCCCGTCCCGGAGGTATGACTGAAAGAAACACTGGTACTATCACCTCGGAAAGTTTGGCCCATCTTTTTTTAATCACCCCGTATACTAGCATGAGACTATGTGTCGTCTGATGACTTCTTTCCCAGCCTCTTCTCAATGAAGAGCGCTTACCATGAGACTGCTAGCGAAATCTCCAGTCACGACGCTTTCGTCGACTTATCACGCACACAGATCTTCCTCCGAATAGCAAATGGATTTCAGAAATAGACCCCGGCTGCGGTGAGGGATGGGGCGCGCTCACACCTGTTCCAATCCGAGCATCATTCTGAGATCTCGGGCTACCCCTGGAAAAATTCCACGCTCACCTGCAAAGGTGACTGGATCGAAGAGGTATGCAGGACGGAAAGTTAAGCATTCGTTCCAGACTTCAGTTTACCTTCTTTTGCCGCCAGAACCTCATTAGCAACTCGGGGAGAGGAAGCTATCATTTCTTTGATTAAATATCTGGATTGTCAGTCTGCACTCGACTTTCTTCTTCTTCTTCGACCCAGACCGTTCGACCTAACAGAAAGGTAAAGAGTAACTGTTGTGACCGGTAAGTACCACACAATTTAGACAGGAACCCAGTGGAGGAGGCATCCACGGGAAGCGTAACCTCCTTCCCCTATCACCAACATTTCGGGTAAACTTACGGACTCGCATGTTTAACGTGATTGTGAGTAGTTATAAATTGGGGGGTTCTGCGGCGGATCGGGGAGGTGCAGCAAGTGCAGCTCAGGAGGAGAGGCCCTCTTTGGGAGGAGGGTCCCTCTTTGGGAGGATCCTCTTTGGAGCCACCTCCCCTCTTTGGAGTGTCTTCCCTCTTTTGAGAGGAAGCTTCCCTCTCAGAGGTTCTTGAGACCCCCAGGAGGGAGGATGCCTCTCTTGAGAGGATCCTCTTTGGGAGGATGCCCCCCCTCCCCTCTTTTGGAAGTTTGGTGAGGTGGTGCAGCACCGGATGCCTCTTTCCTATTATTGCGAAAGAGGGCAATTGCGAAGTCTTTCACGGAGGCATGATGACTCATACGGAGTGAGTTTCACTCCGAGTCTTGAGAGGGAATGTCACAATCGCTGACTGACCCTTGACCTGAGGAAGTGGTTTCAAGGGATTTCGCAATTACATAATCTGGAAATGACGTGTCGCGCCTTGGAGCTCCTTAGCACACGTCCTCCCTCTCTGCTGTCTGGGAACAAAGTGAAAGATCTTATCAGCGTGACGTAGTTAAAGCGCCCTCAGGCGAATTTTGATGAAGTGCTGCCATCTATCGGCATTTTTTTTCCAAAAGAAATTAATGTTTCACTGGTCAGGAGCTGGATTCGAACTTGGACCCAGCCGATTAGAAGCCTCGCGTCTTACCGTCGTGCCAAAGCACCCGTGCTTTATAAGAAGTTATCTTCGAAGTGTACCTTATCAGTGGAAGCTAGATTATTTTTCAAAGTTCATTCGAATCGCTCGGTGAATAGCGATGCACTTTATAAAGGGTGCGTTTTAAAACAGAATGCTACGGAGTGAATATAAAATTGCGTATTATAACATTATGATTTTTTTTTTAAAACAAATGTATACACAAACTTTAAAAACACGAATGTAATAATTAGCTAAAATTGTATTCAGTGGATTTTTTTTTTTAAATAAATCTAACTATCAATACGATTTTTATAATAATAACGAAATAATTTCGAATGTTTAAAAACAAATTGATTACGGATTTCCAATGAACACACAAATTGTGTTCAGTGAATACCATTCGACCATTTTAAGTGTTGTGTATCTAAAAACAAATGTATACACAAACTTTAAAAACACGAATGTAATAATTAGCTAAAATTGTATTCAGTGGATTTTTTTTTTTTTTTTAAATAAATCTAACTATCAATACAATTTTTATAATAATAACGAAATGATTTCGAATGTTTAAAAACAAATTGATTACGGATTTCCAATGAACACACAAATTGTGTTAAGTGAATAGCATTCAACCCTTTATGTGTTGTGTATCTAAAAACAAATGTATACACAAACTTTAAAAACATGAATGTAATACATAGCTGAAATTATGTTTTGTGAACAGGATTCGACCCTTTTAAATGTTGTGTATCTAAAAACAAATGTATGCACAAACTTTAAAATAGCGCATTTAGTTAAAATGAAGTGAACAAGATTTCACCATTCTAAGTGTGTGTGTATAGCAATGTGGATTTTTTTTTTAAATAAATCTAACTATCAATACGATTTTTATAATAACAACGAAATGATTTCGAATGTTTAAAAACAAATTGATTACGGATTTCCAGTGCACACACAAATTGTGTTCAGTGAACACAAAAATTGTATTCAGTGATATATAGCAATGTGGATTTTTTTTTTTTTTTAAATAAATCTAACTATCAATATAATTTTTTTAAAAATGATTTGAATACACCCAAGTATAGTTACGCATTTTCAAAATGGTGTTAAGTGAATAGCATTCAACCCTTTATGTGTTGTGTATCTAAAAACAAATGTATACACAAACTTTAAAAACATGAATGTAATACATAGCTGAAATTATGTTTTGTGAACAGGATTCGACCCTTTCAAGTGTTGTGTATCTAAAAACAAATGTATACACAAACTTTAAAATAGCGCATTTAGTTAAAATGAAGTGAACAAGATTTCACCATTCTAAGTGTGTGTGTGTGTGATTTTTGAAAAATAAATCTAACAGTATATAAAAATAATAATGAAAATTAGAACTCACAGAACGACCTCTTCACTACCCGCTGGTCAAACTTCAAATGAGTGATACACTCTCATTACGCTATTAAAAATTAGATATTATCTATAATGACGTCAGCAGTATGAGGTGTTGCCACCTATTTTTTCTAATAATATATTTTAATAGTTGGATACTTCAAGGGTCTGATTTGGTACACGTAATCTGAAATACATCATTTTAATGATATTACGCATTGAATATGATTTGGCCATTTTTAAAATGGTGGATGTAATTGAAATATCGAAGTTTAGAATTTAACAAACTAACGAATTTTCACCCCCAAAAATTTTAGCATTCAGTTTAAATAAAACCCAATGAATATGATATCACCATTTTAACATCGTAATTTTACTACCATTATAGAACTTAGAAGTGAGTGTACATTATTTTTTTCAGGACACCAACACATTTTAAAATCTATTGAATAGGAATAGACCATTTTGCACATACATGTACCTAGATTTCAACACCCGGTATTAAAACCTGCTAAACATGAAACGAGTAAGTATTGTGTGAGATTTTATCACACTAACTTTCAAACTTTTTAAATTTTTAAAAATGTCCGAAATAGTTGTATTTCATTGGTAGACATAAATTGTATGGAACACATTTTTATGAAAAAAATATCTGTTTCGACAGCTTTTAAAAATAGATTTCTACAGTTGTACACTATGGTTCTAGAATTTTCTAAATACGAATCGACTGTTTGAACTACCAATGGTGGTTTTACCCATGCAAATATTTACAGGACAAATATTTCAATGAAACCGAACTTAGTTGAAGTTTGAATATTTAGAATCATTTCATATAATTTTTATATTCACATTGAAAATAGTTAACAAAATTGGAACTCACGGAGTGACAACTTACTGTCCACACTCCAAATGAGTGATACACTCTTATTACATTATTAAAAATTAGATCTTATCTATAATGATGGCATTATGTTGCCGTATTGCCACCACACAATTATTCTTTCCAAATTATGCATTTTTTTTTTCTTTTTAATAACTTGCTACTGTCTTATGCTATCCATTTTTTTTTTCATATAAGCAGATATTCCATATACCTTCTAAATGTTAAGTTGTAATTTAAAAAAAAAAAGCATTAGAGGTGTATTTTACGTCTGAATTCGTCCAAGTGGAAATCCGACGATTGCAAATGCATGATTGCATCCTTACATTTCAATAGACACCACTAAAATGTGTGGATCTTATTTTGAAAAAGCTGCTCTCAGAAAGAATATGTATATGAATACATATTTTCCATAAATATACAACCTCCCCCCACAATACACACATCATGCAGGCCAAACACTCACCCAGAATACATTCCAAATCGGCTCTATAGCTTATCGCGCTTATCAGTGTAACAGATAGTGACCCAAAGTTCATGTTCGCAAAGCGAGTTAATTGCAATGTTATTGTTTTAAGCAGTTCCCATATTTAAATGAAAAATTTATCAAATTATACAATACATACAAGAGCTGGAAGATCTTAGCATTTCAATATTATAGAATACTCACGAATGTTTTTTTTTTCCCCCATTTAAAATTATCAAATTTTAATGCAATTTGACAAAAATTGCACAATACTTAGTGTATGACTATCAAATAAGAGCTAGGTTTTATTGTTACAACAACGTTTAAGATCATTAAACGAGTATATATATATATATATATTTTTTAAAGAAGAATAGTATATAACTTACTGTTTTTAAGGATAGGTGATTGCTAACATTGAATTTAAATGAATGAGTGACCCTCTGAGACAAGTACAGTACATTGCAATAACATTAAAAAATATGAAAGATATGCAATTAACACCTTAAAAGAAACATGTAATGAGTTTTGATATCTTAATACGAGACATTATTGACATGCACATAGAAATGTCACAATTTTGTGGCTGTAGGTGCTCCATAAGACCCCTCTGCTCTTAATAAATGATCCCATTTGAATGTACATATTTAACAACACACAGAAAATGACAGGACCACAACAAAATTTTACACCTATTACAGAATAACTCCCAACTTCGTAGATTTTTAAGAAACTACAGTCGAATTTTCACCGATTCTTAGAGATTGAAACACAGCATTGTTTATGAATCTTCATACTTTAGAGAATGGAACATAAATTAGCATTTATTTTGAATGAATTCAGAATTTTTACATTGATTATAAATTTATGATTTAAACTCTGTAAAGTGTAAATATCTTTTGTCATGAAACTCACACTGTAGACATTTGATATGATTCGAATAAATCTATTTTTAATTTTTTATATTTTATTTTAAAAAGTGAGATTAGTAAACCTGTTACACTTGAATGCATAGATACATAACTCACAACAATATAACATTTCTTAAATGGAACATGCTAAAAAAAAAAAAAAAAATTAGCTAATGAGTATAAATAAGGAATTCAATTTAAAAGATAAAAACCATTTAATGAATCTATTATTAATGAAATACACATTAACCATTATCACTTGTACATTTAAACAAATAAGTTAAAATAATTTCCTTATCGCACTTTCATAGTCCTCTGATTTGAATGACTTGAAAAAATTTCTATCACAGCAGTAAAAGACTTCTTCACCACGCAACAAAACTTTCTTAGCAATGTTATTAATGTCAAGATTTAGAAGTACTTGTTCAGACACTCTGTCAAACATTTGTAATGGAGTGCTGTAAAGACATTCATGGTAACTTAAATCTTCAACTTGACCAACACAGCCAACACATTTGAAAAGTTTTCTTACATGACACATGATGTTGTCATGAATACAAGAGATTAATTGTTCGAATGCAAAAATTTTGTCACAAATAAGTGATGGTAGAAAGGTTATAGTGTTCTTTATTTTTAATATTTGAGCAGGAAGCCACTCTATAAATATACTTTCTCGAAGATGTATACTAATGTTGTTAACACTATTCTGTAAACATGCTATTTGATTTTTATCTAAGGTAATATGACACTGTGTTAGACAAAATTTTGAATCATATAATTGAATTATTTTCTGCAGATGCAATTTTCCGTTGTCATTGAAACAGAACAACTCATTGCGACTGACGAAAGAGGTATCTACATATAGAATATTGAACGACCACAATTTTTGAGAAAATTCACTCCATGCAGCCGGTGACAGTGTAACACCTTCACGCGTAGGCTGTAATTCATTTCGATCGTTAGAGAGATATTTCCATATATACACTTTTAACTTCCCATGACGAAGTTTCAAATACACATACACATTAGAACCTAAATGCCAACGACGGAGTGCATCTTGCATAAAATCTGAAGAAGTAGATTCAGTCGAAACTGATTCTGCATTGGAAGATAACAGTCCACTATGTGTTAGAGCACAAGAAAGCAGATCATGAGTTGAGTTTTGAACCTCGGTGAGAACTTGTGAATTGACAACGGTAGATGTTTCTGTTGGGGTTTTGGAAGACATAAGATAGGTTTCTAACCAATCCACAGCAAATTTTTGTGAGGGTGAATTAATCACATCTGAGACAATGTCCACAGATTTTGTTTCTTCTAGGGCAGGAACAGTCAACTCCGCACTATTTACACTAGAAATTATTTGCTCGAGTGATGGCATACTTTGAATTTTAGACATTCTTTTTAGATAGTAACATCCAACTACGACATTCACAGTATAAGATTTATTTTTAAAACACTAACATCTTAAAACATTATAATTTTGTCACAGCTATGAGCGAAGCAAACCTATCCACACAACCTCCAAAGTTGAAATGACTTATCAAACAACTTCATAAGTATAATCACGTAACCTAAATCGAGTGTCGTGTGCAAACAGATCACATAAGATATGAAATGATTAGAACTTATAATTTTTAATGAATCGTACAACATTAGATTGTGGTAAGTACAATTGTTATCTACATGAGAAAATTTCTATATTATTTCATTCAGCTTCGAAATCATAGAGTGAAAATATGTACCAAACTTACTTAAAGTTCCGAATTTTAAATCACATTAACATTATATACTTAGAAAAATTTTATATATATTTTTATAACTTTAGGTGATATGTATCACGCGAAATATACAAGAATAACTACCAAAAACACGAAAATAACTAACAGTATGAGGCCTTCACAAGTCGGCATCCAAACTAGAAATGAACGATAAACACACTAATTGCAACAATTAGATGAGAGCTTATCAGTTCTTATCTTATCTAAGATTCCACATAAAATGACGTCATCACTCCAAAGTTCACAAGATGACGTCATTGGTCCAAGGTTCGCAAGATAGCCATTTGGCCTTTTAAAATTAAGAAGTAATTAAAAATCGATAGTAATTAAAAAAATTTTATGAACGATAAACACACTAATTGCAACAATTAGATGAGAGCTTATCAGTTCTTATCTTATCTAAGATTCCACATAAAATGACGTCATCACTCCAAAGTTCACAAGATGACGTCATTGGTCCAAGGTTCGCAAGATAGCCATTTGGCCTTTTAAAATTAAGAAGTAATTAAAAATCGATAGTAATTAAAAAAATTTTAATTACTTCTTAATTTTAAAAGGCCAAATGGCTATCTTGCGAACCTTGGACCAATGACGTCATCTTGTGAACTTTGGAGTGATGACGTCATTTTATGTGGAATCTTAGATAAGATAAGAACTGATAAGCTCTCATCTAATTGTTGCAATTAGTGTGTTTATCGTTCATTTCTAGTTTGGATGCCGACTTGTGAAGGCCTCATACTGTTAGTTATTTTCGTGTTTTTGGTAGTTATTCTTGTATATTTCGCGTGATACATATCACCTAAAGTTATAAAAATATATATAAAATTTTCCTAAGTATATAATGTTAATGTGATTTAAAATTCGGAACTTTAAGTAAGTTTGGTACATATTTTCACTCTATGATTTCGAAGCTGAATGAAATAATATAGAAATTTTCTCATGTAGATAACAATTGTATTTACCACAATCTAATGTTGTACGATTCATTAAAAATTATAAGTTCTAATCACTTCATATCTTATGTGATCTGTTTGCACACGACACTCGATTTAGGTTACGTGATTATACTTATGAAGTTGTTTGATAAGTCATTTCAACTTTGGAGGTTGTGTGGATAGGTTTGCTTCGCTCATAGCTGTGACAAAATTATAATGTTTTAAGATGTTAGTGTTTTAAAAATAAATCTTATACTGTGAATGTCGTAGTTGGATGTTACTATCTAAAAAGAATGTCTAAAATTCAAAGTATGCCATCACTCGAGCAAATAATTTCTAGTGTAAATAGTGCGGAGTTGACTGTTCCTGCCCTAGAAGAAACAAAATCTGTGGGCATTGTCTCAGATGTGATTAATTCACCCTCACAAAAATTTGCTGTGGATTGGTTAGAAACCTATCTTATGTCTTCCAAAACCCCAACAGAAACATCTACCGTTGTCAATTCACAAGTTCTCACCGAGGTTCAAAACTCAACTCATGATCTGCTTTCTTGTGCTCTAACACATAGTGGACTGTTATCTTCCAATGCAGAATCAGTTTCGACTGAATCTACTTCTTCAGATTTTATGCAAGATGCACTCCGTCGTTGGCATTTAGGTTCTAATGTGTATGTGTATTTGAAACTTCGTCATGGGAAGTTAAAAGTGTATATATGGAAATATCTCTCTAACGATCGAAATGAATTACAGCCTACGCATGAAGGTGTTACACTGTCACCGGCTACATGGAGTGAATTTTCTCAAAAATTGTGGTCGTTCAATATTCTATATGTAGATACCTCTTTCGTCAGTCGCAATGAGTTGTTCTGTTTCAATGACAACGGAAAATTGCATCTGCAGAAAATAATTCAATTATATGATTCAAAATTTTGTCTAACACAGTGTCATATTACCTTAGATAAAAATCAAATAGCATGTTTACAGAATAGTGTTAACAACATTAGTATACATCTTCGAGAAAGTATATTTATAGAGTGGCTTCCTGCTCAAATATTAAAAATAAAGAACACTATAACCTTTCTACCATCACTTATTTGTGACAAAATTTTTGCATTCGAACAATTAATCTCTTGTATTCATGACAACATCATGTGTCATGTAAGAAAACTTTTCAAATGTGTTGGCTGTGTTGGTCAAGTTGAAGATTTAAGTTACCATGAATGTCTTTACAGCACTCCATTACAAATGTTTGACAGAGTGTCTGAACAAGTACTTCTAAATCTTGACATTAATAACATTGCTAAGAAAGTTTTGTTGCGTGGTGAAGAAGTCTTTTACTGCTATGATAGAAATTTTTTCGAGTCATTCAAATCAGAGGACTATGAAAGTGCGATAAGGAAATTATTTTAACTTATTTGTTTAAATGTACAAGTGATAATGGTTAATGTGTATTTCATTAATAATAGATTCATTAAATGGTTTTTATCTTTCAAATAGAATTCCTTATTTATACTCATTAGCTAATTTTTTTTTTTTTTTTTAGCATGTTCCATTTAAGAAATGTTATATTGTTGTGAGTTATGTATCTATGCATTCAAGTGTAACAGGTTTACTAATCTCACTTTTTAAAATAAAATATAAAAAATTAAAAATAGATTTATTCGAATCATATCAAATGTCTACAGTGTGAGTTTCATGACAAAAGATATTTACACTTTACAGAGTTTAAATCATAAATTTATAATCAATGTAAAAATTCTGAATTCATTCAAAATAAATGCTAATTTATGTTCCATTCTCTAAAGTATGAAGATTCATAAACAATGCTGTGTTTCAATCTCTAAGAATCGGTGAAAATTCGACTGTAGTTTCTTAAAAATCTACGAAGTTGGGAGTTATTCTGTAATAGGTGTAAAATTTTGTTGTGGTCCTGTCATTTTCTGTGTGTTGTTAAATATGTACATTCAAATGGGATCATTTATTAAGAGCAGAGGGGTCTTATGGAGCACCTACAGCCACAAAATTGTGACATTTCTATGTGCATGTCAATAATGTCTCGTATTAAGATATCAAAACTCATTACATGTTTCTTTTAAGGTGTTAATTGCATATCTTTCATATTTTTTAATGTTATTGCAATGTACTGTACTTGTCTCAGAGGGTCACTCATTCATTTAAATTCAATGTTAACAATCACCTATCCTTAAAAACAGTAAGTTATATACTATTCTTCTTTAAAATATATATATATATATATATATACTCGTTTAATGATCTTAAACGTTGTTGTAACAATAAAACCTAGCTCTTATTTGATAGTCATACACTAAGTATTGTGCAATTTTTGTCAAATTGCATTAAAATTTGATAATTTTAAATGGGGGAAAAAAAAAACATTCGTGAGTATTCTATAATATTGAAATGCTAAGATCTTCCAGCTCTTGTATGTATTGTATAATTTGATAAATTTTTCATTTAAATATGGGAACTGCTTAAAACAATAACATTGCAATTAACTCGCTTTGCGAACATGAACTTTGGGTCACTATCTGTTACACTGATAAGCGCGATAAGCTATAGAGCCGATTTGGAATGTATTCTGGGTGAGTGTTTGGCCTGCATGATGTGTGTATTGTGGGGGGAGGTTGTATATTTATGGAAAATATGTATTCATATACATATTCTTTCTGAGAGCAGCTTTTTCAAAATAAGATCCACACATTTTAGTGGTGTCTATTGAAATGTAAGGATGCAATCATGCATTTGCAATCGTCGGATTTCCACTTGGACGAATTCAGACGTAAAATACACCTCTAATGCTTTTTTTTTTTAAATTACAACTTAACATTTAGAAGGTATATGGAATATCTGCTTATATGAAAAAAAAAATGGATAGCATAAGACAGTAGCAAGTTATTAAAAAGAAAAAAGAAAAAAAAAATGCATAATTTGGAAAGAATAATTGTGTGGTGGCAATACGGCAACATAATGCCATCATTATAGATAAGATCTAATTTTTAATAATGTAATAAGAGTGTATCACTCATTTGGAGTGTGGACAGTAAGTTGTCACTCCGTGAGTTCCAATTTTGTTAACTATTTTCAATGTGAATATAAAAATTATATGAAATGATTCTAAATATTCAAACTTCAACTAAGTTCGGTTTCATTGAAATATTTGTCCTGTAAATATTTGCATGGGTAAAACCACCATTGGTAGTTCAAACAGTCGATTCGTATTTAGAAAATTCTAGAACCATAGTGTACAACTGTAGAAATCTATTTTTAAAAGCTGTCGAAACAGATATTTTTTTCATAAAAATGTGTTCCATACAATTTATGTCTACCAATGAAATACAACTATTTCGGACATTTTTAAAAATTTAAAAAGTTTGAAAGTTAGTGTGATAAAATCTCACACAATACTTACTCGTTTCATGTTTAGCAGGTTTTAATACCGGGTGTTGAAATCTAGGTACATGTATGTGCAAAATGGTCTATTCCTATTCAATAGATTTTAAAATGTGTTGGTGTCCTGAAAAAAATAATGTACACTCACTTCTAAGTTCTATAATGGTAGTAAAATTACGATGTTAAAATGGTGATATCATATTCATTGGGTTTTATTTAAACTGAATGCTAAAATTTTTGGGGGTGAAAATTCGTTAGTTTGTTAAATTCTAAACTTCGATATTTCAATTACATCCACCATTTTAAAAATGGCCAAATCATATTCAATGCGTAATATCATTAAAATGATGTATTTCAGATTACGTGTACCAAATCAGACCCTTGAAGTATCCAACTATTAAAATATATTATTAGAAAAAATAGGTGGCAACACCTCATACTGCTGACGTCATTATAGATAATATCTAATTTTTAATAGCGTAATGAGAGTGTATCACTCATTTGAAGTTTGACCAGCGGGTAGTGAAGAGGTCGTTCTGTGAGTTCTAATTTTCATTATTATTTTTATATACTGTTAGATTTATTTTACAAAAATCACACACACACACACTTAGAATGGTGAAATCTTGTTCACTTCATTTTAACTAAATGCGCTATTTTAAAGTTTGTGTATACATTTGTTTTTAGATACACAACACTTGAAAGGGTCGAATCCTGTTCACAAAACATAATTTCAGCTATGTATTACATTCATGTTTTTAAAGTTTGTGTATACATTTGTTTTTAGATACACAACACATAAAGGGTTGAATGCTATTCACTTAACACCATTTTGAAAATGCGTAACTATACTTGGGTGTATTCAAATCATTTTTAAAAAAATTATATTGATAGTTAGATTTATTTAAAAAAAAAAAAAAATCCACATTGCTATATATCACTGAATACAATTTTTGTGTTCACTGAACACAATTTGTGTGTGCACTGGAAATCCGTAATCAATTTGTTTTTAAACATTCGAAATCATTTCGTTGTTATTATAAAAATCGTATTGATAGTTAGATTTATTTAAAAAAAAAATCCACATTGCTATACACACACACTTAGAATGGTGAAATCTTGTTCACTTCATTTTAACTAAATGCGCTATTTTAAAGTTTGTGTATACATTTGTTTTTAGATACACAACATTTAAAAGGGTCGAATCCTGTTCACAAAACATAATTTCAGCTATGTATTACATTCATGTTTTTAAAGTTTGTGTATACATTTGTTTTTAGATACACAACACATAAAGGGTTGAATGCTATTCACTTAACACAATTTGTGTGTTCATTGGAAATCCGTAATCAATTTGTTTTTAAACATTCGAAATCATTTCGTTATTATTATAAAAATCGTATTGATAGTTAGATTTATTTAAAAAAAAAAATCCACTGAATACAATTTTAGCTAATTATTACATTCGTGTTTTTAAAGTTTGTGTATACATTTGTTTTAAAAAAAAAATCATAATGTTATAATACGCAATTTTATATTCACTCCGTAGCATTCTGTTTTAAAACGCACCCTTTATAAAGTGCATCGCTATTCACCGAGCGATTCGAATGAACTTTGAAAAATAATCTAGCTTCCACTGATAAGGTACACTTCGAAGATAACTTCTTATAAAGCACGGGTGCTTTGGCACGACGGTAAGACGCGAGGCTTCTAATCGGCTGGGTCCAAGTTCGAATCCAGCTCCTGACCAGTGAAACATTAATTTCTTTTGGAAAAAAAATGCCGATAGATGGCAGCACTTCATCAAAATTCGCCAGAGGGCGCTTTAACTACGTCACGCTGATAAGATCTTTCACTTTGTTCCCAGACAGCAGAGAGGGAGGACGTGTGCTAAGGAGCTCCAAGGCGCGACACGTCATTTCCAGATTATGTGATTGCGAAATCCCTTGAAACCACTTCCTCAGGTCAAGGGTCAGTCAGCGATTGTGACATTCCCTCTCAAGACTCGGAGTGAAACTCACTCCGTATGAGTCATCATGCCTCCGTGAAAGACTTCGCAATTGCCCTCTTTCGCAATACTAGGAAAGAGGCATCCGGTGCTGCACCACCTCACCAAACTTCCAAAAGAGGGGAGGGGGGGCATCCTCCCAAAGAGGATCCTCTCAAGAGAGGCATCCTCCCTCCTGGGGGTCTCAAGAACCTCTGAGAGGGAAGCTTCCTCTCAAAAGAGGGAAGACACTCCAAAGAGGATCCTCCCAAAGAGGGACCCTCCTCCCAAAGAGGGCCTCTCCTCCTGAGCTGCACTTGCTGCACCTCGCCGATCCGCCGCAGAACCCCCAATTTATAACTACTATTGTGCTCCTGTTGAACACGGCGGGGCTCGAACCCGAGCCGACCGAGTGCAATTCCCACGTGTTAAACACTCGGCTGTCGCGCTCCCACTCCACTTTTTTTATACATTTATTATATACATACAGCTGAGTGAGACTAGCTGACTAAGCAAATGCAGCGCGCAAACCACCGGGCTACCGCGCTCGAAATGTGCCAACAGCACGCGGTGTTCCCAGGTGGTCACCCACTCAAGTACTAACCGCGCCCGATGGTGCTTGACTTCGGTGATCTAACGAGAACCGGTGTTTTCAGCACGGTAGGGCTGTTGGCTCGGTGATGTATGTGTGTGTGCGTCAGTGAGTCTGTGGAGACGATATCTCACGAACGAATGGAGCGATTCGAATAAAATTTGGTACAAAAATCACAATCTATGAATACTGGAAGCCTATTATGTTTAAACGAAATCGAATGTTTAGAACCCCTCTAAATTTCCGAGTGAAATAATAAAAAAAATCAAAACCTTTAATAAATTTACGCAAATAGACATTTCTTGTGTAACATTGCCATAAACTTTAGAACGCTGGCATAAACCGTTCTCGAGATATTACACATTTTTTAAATAAATTTATCAAAAAATTCCATAAATTAAAAAAAATTTATTAACTGTTGAGAAACATATTAACTTTTTACATGTAATATCATGCGATAAATTCGTGACATCATTCTCGTGAATCTAGCTCGTTACATTCATGACAAAAGATATTTTGAGTAATACTTTTGTATTTGAACGCCAATAGTCATTTATCTGCTATAAGAATAATTTATTTCCCCTTCCATACCGCTTGGCGACGAATTTGGCGGAATGTCGCCAACTTGGCGGTTTTTTTTAAATGTTGCCAAATTAGCGAAAATCTCGCTAAATGGATAAAAATGACGCTAAATCAATGAAAATGACGTCTAATTGACGAAAAGTCAATATCTTGGAAAGAATATAAGTATCTACTATGAGAAAAACCTATGTTTTTTACAGTAAAAGTAGTACATTTATTGCATTATATAAGGAAAGTCATGTGTTGCCCACAACAGATTTTTTTTATTGGACTTATCTTGCATTTTTAACACTTTACAACATAGTTGAAAAGTGTTTATGACTTTGTTCATTCTGTCTGTCTGTCTGTCTGTCTGTCCGTTAGCACGATAACTGCCGTAAAATTGACTTCATCAAAATGAAATTTTAGTATGTTTTTCAGACGGTCTGTGGGACCTACGGGAATATAAATAAATAATATCACCCAATTAGTTTTTCATTGAACCCTGGTTGAAAAAATGAAATACATTGAACCCTATGGACCTAATTTTTCAAACATTTTTTAAGCACATTTAAAATTCACAAATTGCTTCGAAAATTTTTAGGAAATATTCACATTATCCCATAAAATATGTAAAAAAAATTTCAGTAAAATATGTTAGGTAGATTTTTAATTAAAAATTATTTAATATAGGGAGAAAAACGAATTCAATTAAATTCTGACTTTTGCGATATCCTCCAGAAAGAAAATATAGATATATTATATAATAAATAAATATCTTTCGAAAAGTTTAATTATTTTGTGTATAAAAGCGGCTTCACATTTTAAAATAAATTTAGTAGATAACAATTTTTCAATTTTTTTTTTAATTTTATATAACTCTTCATGATATACTTATTTGATGGCGTTTTTAATGCACTTTCCTACGTCCTAGAGAGTTAAAATTTGATACACAGCTTAAATTTGTTGAACATTTTATTCTAAAACAATTTGGTGGATCTTTAAATATAAATCCTACATTTTTTTCGAAATGGCCTGAAAATAATCCCCGTTCACTTCTATAAATCATTGTTGTAATATTGTTAAAAATTCTGATGTGGACAGCACATGTCTTTCTCTGTAGACTCATATTCACGTTCTCTTTATTTCTTCAATAATAATTTGAGTTTATCTGCACAAAATTACAGCCATAAGTATTTTAAATGAAATTGAATTTGCACGTTAAACTGAAATTTGTTTCTCATTTGATAGATGGACTTATTGTCAAAGGTGGCGTAGCGAAAACACAAAAAAACTAAAATATCTCAAGAACGGCTAGTCCTAGAGTAATGGGGTTAGTCCTATTTTTTTTGTCAAAAATCACGTCGAAAATAAGCATTTAATTAATATAATTGAGCACATGTAGTCTTTTATTTTTATATTTTACGATTTTTACCGGCCATTTTGCAAAAACATCCCGTTCCTTTTTCCCGAATCGTACTAGAATAACCTACAAGTGATTTATATAACAAATTTTGTTAAATTTGGTATATAAATCACTTGTAGGTTATTGAAATATTATACACCAAATTGTGTTAAATTTGGTCCATTAGTTTTTAGCTAGAGTGGATAAAGGCAATTTCTGCCGCCCATTTCGCAAAGAAGGCAGATTCTTTTATTACGAATCGTACTATAATCAAATGAACATCAGGGTTTCCCACAAAAAACATACCTACCAAATTTTATTAATTTCGGTTCATTAGTTTTTCAATTAGAGTGGTTGTAATATCCTCACAGACACACAGAAACACACACAGATACATCCTTACACATACAGATGTCTTCCTAAAAATAGTTTTTTCGTATTCTAGAAGTCCCAAAACGTATAGATCCTTCGAAAATTCGAGTTCCGATCTTCGGCACGATTCCAATACTTTGAATACATACACATGCACACATATATATTATCTGTGTATCTAAATTCCGTGCCTACGCAATTATAATAGTTGTGATTTTAAATGATCCCTAAACTTTTATTATTTCTTCAACGAAGCCTAATTTTAACTTATGCAGAATGCAAATATCTCAAGCGATTGTAAGGTGAGTTACATAAGAATTGCTGAATTTTTTTCACACAAAATTATTTAGCTCTGGAGTCTGGAATACAAGTTATATGAATGAAATATTTTTTGATTTTGCATAGAGAATCAGATGATTTATATTTCGATACAGTTTTAAATATTTAAGTATAATAAATTACTGTAGTACTGTGAAAATGTAAAAGATATCACCACTGAATGTATCGCCTTTTAGAGATTTTTAAATGAAATTGCATTTCAGTTGTAAAGTGTTTCATAATCAATGCTTATGCATGATTGATCTTTCTTGTTCATTTTGAAGTGGGTCACGTGATCTCATTGATGATCATGATTGATCTTTCTTGTTTTAAAGACGCTTTAGTGTATTATACATTATACTTAATCAAGCGTTTTCTTGGTGTTTTACGAAATTCTGCATTTTATTATTAGGCGTTTGTGTATTGGTCTATAATGTTCTTTACAACGTTTTAGCTGCAACCTGTTTATCGAATTGTAGTTGACCATATTAAGATCATGATACTATAAATCCCATGGTGTGCTTTGTTATACAATCAGGGTCGGATTATTCATAAAGACAAGGTAATTTCAAACCAGGAAGTATTTTATATCATGTAGAGAACTAACTCCAAGATATTGTTGATCCGGAGGCCCTAATTTCTGTCCCAGAACCTAAGGTGGAAAGGTTAACGTATATATTAGTTTTTTGATGAACTAGTGTTTTTACTTTGCGAACTGAGGATTTGTTAACATGGAAATTGGAATGTATCCATTCTAGGCTCTAGCTGAAAAACTAATTGATCAAATTTCACAAAATTTGGTAGATAAATCTCTTGTGGGTTTGCCGGATGCTGATCATATTTTAATACAATTCAGAAAGAAAGAACTTGCTTTTTTTTGTGAAATGGGCACACTCTCATTGATAACATATCCACTTTAATTGATAAACGAATACACCAGATTTCACAAAATGGGGTCGATTAGTTTCTTGTGAGGGCTGATTAGATTTCCTAGGCTGATTAGATTGATATGATTAGATATGATTTCCTCCCTAGGGCTGATTAGATTTTGGTACGATTTGAAAACAAAGAACATGCTTTTTTTACGAAATGGCCTGCAAAAATCTTCAAAATCTAAAAATAAAACACTACATACGCTGAAATGCATCCATTAGATGCTTATTTTACATGCAATATTTGACTACGAAAAGAATACGCCCAACTCAATAACTTGAAAACTGACCCTTCTCGAGTCATTAAAATTTTTCGAATTTTTGCCACGCCGTCCTTACAAATAAGTCCAGACGTCAAATGAAAACAAAAATTGAATTGAAACTTCAAATTCAGAGCAACTTCAGATAATTATCCCTGTTATTTTGTGAAATTAAATTCAATTTATTGCATTATGAAAAAAAGAAAGCGAAAATGCGTTTGAGTCTGCAAGGAAAGTCATGTGCTACACACATTACATCATAATTAGATTAAGTATCTTGTTTATTTTATGCTGAAGAGTAGTTTTGAAGAATCTTCACGCAAAATTATTCCTTTTAACGACCAAAAATGTTATAACAGTATCTATTTTGACACCATCGGAAAGATTCAATGCGAGATATTTCCAACGAGCTTTAAACCGAATTATTCACATTTAAATATTGTGTCTGTCTGTGCAATGTATGTATTCACGTTAGATCAAACACTAATAGACGAAGTGCCGTAAAATTTAGTATGTGAGTCACTTCTGGGTTACTCTGGCACTGATTAGATTTTAGTGCGATTTGGGGAAAACATAACTTAGTCCTTTTTGCAAAACGATTTGCAAAAGCACTAAAATCTAAAAAAATGGGCGAAAAATATTACAATAAGTTAAATGCTTATTTTGTATGTATTTTTAACAACGAAACGAATATGGCCTACCTCATTACTCTAAGATGAAACATTCTCGAGATATTAAGATTTTTGGAATTTTAATGAGCTGGCGATGTTTTTCAATGTAGTTAAAAATCTATTTGATGAAATTTCTTACAATTTCATCTAATACATGTTCTGCTTACAAGTAGGTAAGTCACTCGTGGATTATTACCCTGCTGCTAATTATTTTTCTCGAGATATTTTAAATTTTCGCATTTTCGCTCAGTGGCCTTTGAAAATATGCCCAGTCCCCAAATGAAAACGAATACTGAATTAAAACTGAAAATTCAGTGTAATTTAAAATAATAATCCGTGTTATTTTGTGCAAGTTAACTCAAGTTGATGAATTATGAAAGAATGAAAGAGAACATGAATTTAAGCCTGTAGGGAAAGTCATGTGCTGCTCTCATTAAATTTGGAATGTTTTTTCGATATATTTAGAACTTTTGTAGGACAGTGCGTCACCAGTTGAGGTTATACGAAAAAGAACTTAAAAATATACTTTGATATAATTATGATACAAATAGACCTTACGAATGGAAAAGAATAAAAGAAATACATTTTTCTTGTATTTTATACCATTATGATACAAATAGACCTTGAGCAACACTAGGATAAAATGTATTTGACATTTAAGCCTAACGTTAAATATGAGCTTAATGTTCCAGTTCCACAAATGCAAGACAGATTTGGCGGCAAATCGCAGACGATCGTAAACATCTCTATTTTCAATCAGCAACAAAAGTTACGTATCGTGTTCTTGTTTATCCCACTCTCTGCTTTGGGAATTGCATTTAATAGAAATACGATGGCGAAGAAGCAAAACCAATCTTTCATTGCCAGTCAAGGCGCCGTTTTTCAAGCAGAATTCTAAATCTAATCCGGTGTGAAAGTAAATGTAATTTATTTTGAAAAGTCATTCTACCCCAACCCCAAGCGCTCTTTTCTATTTCTTTATTTAAAGAGTTCCATGAAATGAAAAAGCAGAAATGAGCTAACTCTATGAAAAGATGAATTATAATGAGAGTATGAAATGAGAGTATAAAATGAGAGTATTAAATTAGAGTATTAAAATGAGAATATAAAATAAGAATGTGAGTAATTCTAATATGAAAAAAAAATAATAAAATAAGAATATAAAATAAGAATATGAGTAATTATAATAGGAAAATGAGAGAAAGCAATAAAAACATGTGTAATTATACTAAAATGAAAATAGGAGTATTAAATAAGAACGTGAGTAATTATAATATGAAAATGGATAATGAAATGAGAATGTGAAATATGAATATGAGTGATTATAATCGAAAAAAAAAGAAAAAATAATAAAAATAAATGTAATTATGCTAAAATGAAAATAAGAGTATTAACTGAGAATATAAAGAATTTTAATCTGAAAATTAGAGTATGAAATAAAATTATGAGTTTATAATATGGAAATAAGTGTATGAAAAAAGAATATGACTAATTGAGAATAGGAATTTTAAATAGGAATATGGGGGGTCCGGTCTTAACCATTTGGATCCAATCAAACCTTATGCATAGAAGGGCCCCTAAAAAAAGGACCGTAAAGATTTAAATATTTACAATATCAATAAAATTGGTTTTATATCATGATTTGAATGAAAGAATTGTACTGATTTTGAAAGTAAACACTGTATACATTACTAAATTAAGTACAATAAATTGGATATTAACAAAGGAGGTAGTTATATTTATTTTTTTGAAAATACAATTGGGTTTGTATCCTGGTACGGGTCGGTAAGGAATTGTTTGTTTTTTACGTGAATCTGCCAATGGAACTGGATCGAACATAAATTGTTTATAACATTTGTTCATTTTTTAAATATTTTCTTTTCCTGTTGAGTACGTATTTGAGGTGAAATATTCTGAAAATTTCAAGCAACTAAATTTGAAGATATTCTTGCTAACTTTTCTGAGAAAAAAAGGGAAAATTTTCTATTTAATAATTAATTGTTTGTTTCTTTTTCTTTTTCAAATATAATACAATTATAAACACTCGTCATTATGTAATAGCGTACATTTTCAATGCAAATAATTATTTTCGTAAATAAAAATTGAAATACTATTGATATGTATATTTCTTACTGTATCTAACATCATGAGAAACAACAGCAAAAAAGTCATTTACCGCAATACGGTTTCCCTTAATTATCATTGTCAAATTAAGAGCCATACAGCATGAACATACTATTTAAAACATCAATAAACGTGAAAATTTTGAGTACAAATACCAGGGCCCCTTAGATGATACTTTCAATAGGGCTCCACAAATGATACATCCAATAGGGCCCAGCAACTGATATGTCTAGTTAAACCGGCGTTTATTAAAACCGTCCCTGAGAACATGAGTAATTATAATATTGAAAATATGAGTATAAAATAAGAATATAAATTTGTTATAATATGAACAGTGTGTGAAATAGAGAAGTAATATACGAGGGTGGTTCAAAAGTAAGGTAACAAGTCCTGTGAGAGAAAAGGTTTATTCACGAAATCAAAGAGATATACGAAGTTAACAAGGCACTGGTACATATTATTTTTCCACATAGTCACCATGGTTGTCGAAGCATTTGTTCCATCGGTAAACTAATCTATCGAAACCGGCATAGAAGAAATCAGGGTCCAGGTCGCGGAGCCACTCAACGACGACTTCCTGAACTTCGGCATCGGCTGTGATATTGGCGACCTGCAGGTGCTTCTTCAACGGTCCGTAGAGATGAAAATCCCTTACTACCATATCCGGGCTGTAGGGTGGGTGTTCCAGTACATTCCATCAGAAACTATGTACCAAATCACGTGTAACCAAGGCCGTATGCGGTCGAACGTTGTCGTGCAACAACACGATACCTTTTATTTTCAATTCAAATAATTCGCACGCCGAATTTGTGCACCCGTGAGAGCCCTTGTTACCTTACTTTTTTAACCATCTACGTACATAGTTCCTTAGGAAAGCTTTTAAGCAACTCAATAACTGGCGATTTCAGCTCCTCTAGCGGGAAATTTAAGAAGTTGATATGTCGAACTTTGCAACACTGCGAGATAGACGAAAACCGCCAATTACGAAGGGGTTTTCCTTATATTACCCAGGCCGTCAAGCTCAACCAAAGGTTGTAAAAAGGTTGCAAGGGAAGGCTGGGAAAAACAAACAAAAACAATACACATAGACATACATAAGATACACATAGACGATATACTTAGACGCCAACTACGAAGTTATATAGCATTGTCTATTGAGTAGAAATAGACCGTAAAACTACTACAAAAGGCTTATATTTGACAAAATATGGTTATTGGGGAATGGCTGTCTGATTCAAATATGCTAAAATAAACGTCCCCTACACAAGAATCTAATGTACAACCTGCTGAATATGTACTCCGTCTAAAGTACTCCACATTTAATTCTAGAAAGACTTTTAAAGCGTACTTTGACAAGCGTAGCAAGTGCGACCGTAAGCCCTCATGATGTAACTAACTTTTTGACAGATATTTATTACCTTCCCTATAAGCGTTTTGTTCGTTCCTGGTTTCGATTCCGACTCGGTATACAAATCGCCACAACTTTGCAATTCATTTTATTTATCTCGATTCATCGCCGAGTTCGTTATCTTAACTTTTCAACTTCTCCGCTAGTTATCGTCTCGAAAATCGCAACTCGAGCTTCCTACACGTTTCGAGCATTCTCTAGAACCCGAAAAAGCTATTTTAGCGCGACGTCAGTGTGTGTGTATGTCTATGTGTATGTCTGTGTGTTTGTCCGCGCAATGTATGTATCCACTCTAGCTGAAAAACTATTTGATTAAATTTTACAACATTTTATTTTCACAAAGTCACTTGTGGGTTACCCTCGTGTTGATTTGATATTGGTTGATTTGGAAAAAAGAGAGCCTACCTTTTTTTGCAAAATGGCCCACTAAAATCGTCATAATCTGAAATAATAGACTACGTATGATCAAATCTATTAATTTAATGCTTTTTTATACGAAGTCGTTGATTATGAAAAGAATAAGACCAACCCCCATAACTATGGACTAGCCGTTCTCGGGATGTTTTAGTTCTCTCGCAAGTCTGTCATCTCGTTTTTGGAAATATGTCACGAAAATTGAGTTAAAACTGTAAATTCGGTGTCATTTCAAATAATTGCGTAATAATTCAAATAATTGCGTAATAATTGCGTAATTCATTTTGTGCGATTAATCTCAGTTTAATGAATCACGAAAAAAAGAAAGAGAAAATCAGTTTGAGTTTGTAGGAAAAGTCCTGCGCTGCCCGCATCAGATTTTTTGTTGTGGGGACACTTAACTACTGTGAAGAGCCATTCATTTTTTACAAAATAGTCAAATACTGAGGGATCACAGAGCTCTAGGAGGCTATCTCTCGTAGATTAAAGTTTTATCAGAACGCTCTAAAGTTTACTTTTGCGAATGGACTACGGAAAGAGTTGAGACGGCTGGCACTGCTGCTGGGAATCTATTTTCTCTGTGTTAAAATTTTCCAAGTCAAGACATCGTGCTATTCTCACTCACAGCCACCTCATAGAGCTTCTTAGAAGAGCTTTGACGTCCTACCAGCCTGTTTTTAATCTATTAACTATGCAGAAATGAATACTCAAACAAAATCTTCAACGAGCAGAAAATAAAAAAACTGATGTGGGCAGCACATGACTTTCCCTCCAGACTTATATCCACTTTATGTTTATTTTAATTAAATTTAATTCACTTTTAATTCAATTTGCCTTCTCATTTGGTAACTGGACTTATTTTCAAAGGTGGCGTAAAGAAAATACAAAAAGACCAAAATATCTCGAGAATGGCTAGTCCTAGTGTAATGGGGTTGATCTTATTATTTTCATAGTTAAAAATTACGTATAAAACAAGCATTTAATGGATATATTTGTGCATACGTAGTTTTTTATTTTAGATTTTTACGAATTTTACGGGCCATTTTGCAAAAAAAGGTTATTTTTTTTTTCAAGGTCGACGTGGCAAAATGTGATCACACCGAAATATATTGAGAACAGTTAGTCCGAAAGATATGAGGTTGGTCTTATTTTTTTCGTCGTTAAAAGTTACGTATAAACCGATCATTTAATGGATACATTGAGAAAATGTAGTATTACTTTCCTTATATAAAATAATGTATAAGAAAAATATTGTGACGGGGTCGAAAATTCGAATTCGAGTTTTCGTCGGGAGAGCACGTTCCAAGCATCCCTGATCACGAATCAAACATTTTTGAAGTGAGTGATGTCTGTGTGTGTGTGTGTGTGTGTGGAGACGATAACTGACGAACGAATTGACCGAATCGAACAAAATTTGGTACAAAAATTAGAATCCGTAAACACTGGAAGCCTATTGTTCTTATACGCAATCGAATGTTCAGAACCCCCCCCTAAATTTTCGAGTGAAATTTTAAAAAAATCGTAAGGAAATAAAAACCTCTAATAAAGTTACGCAAATAGACATTTCTTATGTAATTTTTTCATTAAAAAATGATTGACATAAATTTTAGAACGCTAACATGAACCGTTGTTGAGATATTGCACATTTTTAAAAAAAAATTATCAAAAAATCATATAAAATTAAAAAAAAATATTTCCTATTGAGAAACATGCTCACTTTTCATATGTAATACCATGCGATAAATTGGATGACATCATTCTCGTGGGATCTAGCTCGTTCCATTCATGAAAAAAGATACTTTGAATAATTCTTTTGTATTTGAACGCCAATACTCATGTATCTGCTATAAGAATAACTTATTTCTCCGTCCATAACGCTTGAAGAGATTTTGGCGACGAATTTGGTGGAATGTCGCCAACTTTGCGACTTTTTAAATGTTGCTAAATTAACGAAAAACTCGCCAAATGGATAAAAATGACGCTAAATCAATGAAAATGACGACTCATTGACGAAAATTCAATATCTTGGAAAAATATAAATGTCTACTATAAAAATAATCTATTTTTTTACTGTAAAAGTAGTAAATTCATTGCATTATATAAGGAAAGTCATGTGCTGCTCACATTAGATTTTTTTATTTTAAAATTTAACAATTTTTGCTGCCTATTTGACAAAAAAGCAGGTTCTTTTTTTTTTAATCATACTAAAATTTGATGAGCACCGGAATAATCCACAAGTGAAGTCACATGTGGGGTTTCACCTGGGTAACCTGGAAGTGACTTATCCACCACATTTTGTGAAATTTGGTAAATTATACTTTTTAGCTGGGGTAGATACATGAGGTTTTTGTGGCTCATGTCGCCAAAAATGCTTTCCTATCAAATTTTGTGAAATTTCGTCGAATAGTTTTTGAGCTAGAGTAGACATATACATTGCACACACAGACAGATATTCTAGAGTGTTCGAAATGTGTAGATCTGTCGAAAACTCGAATTGCGATTTTCGACTCGATTCCAATACTTCCCCTATACATTACCATATACTTTAGGGAAAGTGCTGAAATTGGCTCTTGGACAATAATGTATGAAAAATATTTTATGTGGCTCATTTTATCGAATCCACCCTTGGTGTAGATGTTTCGAGAACACAAGACAAATTTGGCAGTGAATCGCAGTCCATTCTAAACCCATCCTTTTTTTCCTTTCGACAAATAAAGCAGTTACTTATCGTGTTCTTATTCGTCTGCCACGGAAATTTAATAGAAATGTGGCGGCCTAGGAAGAGGGGCAATATTTCATTGCCAGTCACAAAACTGTTTTTCAAGCGGAAATCTAAATCTAATTCGGTAGGAAAAGAAACCCAATTTATTTTCAAATGTTATTCGACGAGTACTTTTAAGAGTTTGATTTTATTTGTCCATTTGTCAATCTCTAGTAGATTCTTTTGATCTCTCGCGTTTTGTGTTTTATTCTCGATTTTTTCACCTATTGTGCCAGAGTTATGGGAACACTTTCCTTTTTAACACTTTACAACATAGTTGAATAATGTTTATGACTTTGTTCATTCTGTCTGTCTGTCTGTCCGTTCGCACGATCACTGCCTTAAAAATGACTTCATCGAAATGAAATTTTAGTATGTTGTTGAAACGGTCTGTGGGACCTATGGGAATGTAAATGAGTAATATCACCCAATTAGTTTTGGATTGAACCCGGATTGAAAAAATGAAATACGTTCAACCCTATGGGAACTAATTTTTCAAACATTTTTTAAGCGAATTTAAAATTCACAAATTGCTTCGAAAGTTTTAAGAAATATTCAAATTATCCCATAAAATATATGAAAAAAAAATCTGATGTAGGCAACACATGACTTTCCTTATATAATGTAATGAATTTACTACTTTTACAGTAAAAAAAATAGGTATTCCTTATAGTAGATACTAATATTCTTTCCAAGATACTGAATTTTCGACAATTAGTCGTCATTTTCATTGATATAGCGTCATTTTTATCCATTTGGCGAGATTTTCGTTAATTTGGCAACATTTCAAAAAGTCGCCAAGTTGGAGACATTCCGCCAAATTCGTCACCAAAATCTCGCCAAGGAACGGACGAAGAAATAAGTGGACGACGAAATAAGTTATTCTTACAGCAGATAAATGACTATTGGCGTTCAAATACAAAAGTATTACTCAAAGTATCTTTTTCATGAATGGAACGAGCTAGATCCACGAGAATGATGTCATCCAATTTATCGCATGGTATTACATATGAAAAATGAACATGTTTCTCAATAGGATATATATTTTTTTTAATTTTATATGACTTTTTGGAAAAATTTTTGAAAAATTTGCAATATCTCGAGAACGGTTCGTGTTAGCGTTCTAAAATTTACGTCAGTCGTTTTCTAATGATAAATTACATAAGAAATGTCTATTTGTGTAACTTTATTAGCGGTTTTGAGTTTTTGACGATTTTTTCGAAATTTCATTCGAAAATTTAGGGGGGTGCTGAGCATTCGACTGCGTATAGAAACAATAGGCTTCCAGTGTTTACGGATTGTGATTTTTGTACCAAATTTTGTTCAAATCGGTCCATTCCTTCGTCAGTTATTGTCTCCACAGACTCACTGACACACACACACACAGACATCACTTCAAAAATGTTTGATTCGTGATCAGGGATGCTTGAAACGTGCTCTTCCGTCGAAAACTCGAATTCGAATTTTCGACCCCGTCACAATACTTTCCTTATACATTATGTATATAAGGAAAGTAAAAATTGAGCAAAATATATTCAGTAGTTTTTTAAATAAAAATTAAAATAATTATTAGATCCATATTATATGAATAGATCACGTGATATACCTCAAAATACAAAATATGGCATTCATCCATTTTTATGATTTATTTAGATTTTCGTTATGCAAAATTTTTTTATATTAACAACACCCCACTTTGAAGAATAGAGCTTGAAATTCCGTCTCAGTAGCTCAACGGTAGAGCGTCGATTGGTCAGTACGAATGTTTGTAGTTCGATTCCAGGTTGGGGCAGCAAGGTACTTTACAATAGCGCCCGAAAACATCAACCCTGTAAATTAGTACATAGTTGTCGAAGGTCTGAAAACGACCCTAGTACGACTAGCACGGATTCAGGACTCTGGTATATTAAGCGCCGATTTTCAAATAGGAAGGTTGGGTTCCGGGTCATGTTGGTATAAAGGGAAACAAATTGGCTGAAACCGCTGCAAAAACAGCTGATCATATTCTGAATCATCCCATTTCTTTATCAGATACAAAAAACTATTAGTAAAATATTATATGATAAATAGCAACATTCATGGAATCAGCAAACTCAAAATACATTGTATGAGATAAAGCCTTTAATACGAAAGTGGACTAGTTTTCAGTGTAGGAAACTTGATGTTATATTAACTCGTTTGCGCATTGGTCATACTCGTTTTACTCATAGACACTTACTTTTAGGAGAAATTGAATCCTTTTGTAATAGTTGTCAGACCTCAGCAAGTATCAAACATATTACTTTCCTTATATACATAATGTATAAGGAAATTATTGTGACGGGGTCGAACATTCGAATTCGAGTAATTAACCTGGGATGAAAACAGCAGGAGCTGTGTTTTACCATACATCCTGTGTTGATCAAAGATACATTAAAAATAATTAAATATTAAATGAAATGAGGACACCTTTACACCTTTAAATAATTAACAACTAAACAACATTTATTTAACTATTTAACACGAAAACATAACGTCAAGCACAAAATTTATCCTTGGACATTTTAGTGTGTATATATATATATATATATATTTTATATATATATATATATATATATATATATATATATATATATATATTTCCGCAGAGAAACGCAAAACCGGGGTTACACTATAACAAAATTGCAAAATGTAGTTAATTTATTTTCATTGCAATTCAGCTATTGCAGTAAACTTCGGTTTATACGGCATGTAATGTTTCGGAATGCCAATCGTCCTTAACTCGAGGCTCAAAAAATGTTTACGAAAAAAAGTCAATAACTCTTGCAATAACTTGTAATAACTTTGTCAATAATAGTAGCAATGCGCTAAAGGAGGCAAGGGAGACAGCGTCTATCCAAATAATTTGCGATCAAATAACCTTTATTTTAATTATAGTATATGTAGGGTGTACATAAAAAAATATCGGGGTTTTAATTTGTTATAGTATCTCTTAGAGGATGTGTACAATATTGATTCAAGGCCAGAATTAAAGAGCAGAAACGGCAGTTTTAGTAGGACGGGCATTTTAAGTTGTGCGTACAGTTTTTGTTGTGCGCATGCCCAAAGTTTCTCAGACTTCCCGCCTGAGAGCGGTAATACATGCTGATTAAAGTTTGGGAAGAATTCACCAATGGATATGCGTCGCGTTCCTAAAGGAACTCACATTGAACATTTGTAAGGATAAACTGTAGGTGTTACTCTTTCATTTTATTTGTAACTCATTATTGCAATTCAAAGTTAAAAGATATTAAAGAGCTTTAAAACCCAGATATTCTTTTATGCAAACCCTATATAATCCGAAATAAATGTATAAAATATTTGCTGAGTAAATAAACAAACTTTGTAAATAAAACAATCTGCAGATCTTCTAAAAATTGCAACTGTATGAAAATTGCATGATAATATATAACCTCATGAAGATATTCCATTTTCCAGTGAGTTCTTTCTTGTATCGAGGTGACTATTATTAGGTTCCAGTCAAAAACCTTTGCCAAAAATATAGGATAAACAGATTAGCAGTTAAATGAGGAACTGCTGTTTACAATCTACGACATGTTTTTATCTTTTGACTCACTAAGATCGTTAACAGACATTTGGAATGTCAGCAACACCTGACGATTAAAATTGCGTCGGAAAAAGAACCTCAGAACCTAGATACCGAATATCACTTATTACTTTCCCTATATATATAGTATCATATATAAGGAAAGTAGGGTTGAAAGTTTGAATTCAAGTTTGCGACAAAAAAACACGTTTCAAGCATTCCTGAACTCCAATTAAGCGATTTTGAAGTGATGTCTGCGTGTGCATGTATGTATATGCATGTGTCTCTGAGTCCATGGGTACGATATCTCGCGAACTAATGGGGCGTTTCGAATGAAATTTGTTACAACTATAACAATCGCTGAATACTAAAACCCTATTGATTTTAAACGCAATAGAATTTTTGGAAGACCCCAAATGTTCGATGAAATTTTGAAAAATGCATTAAAGTATCAAAATATTCAATAATGTTACATAAATAATCATTTCTTACGTAAAATTTTATAAGAAAACGAATTACACAAACTTTAGAACGTTATCATAAACAGTTCTTGAGATATTGTACGTTTTTCGAATAATCAGGAAAATTACATAAAATTAAAAGAGGTCGTGAATTATGCTCACTATTTATATGCAATATCATGCGACAAATTTGCTAACATCATTTTTATGGGTAGAGTTCGTTCCATTCGTCAGAGAAGATACTTTGTTGTTGTTGTTGAGACCCAGACCGTCCGACCTACCAGAAAGGTGTAAGGTAACTGTATTGACGGCCGGGAAGTGCCACCCAATTTAGACCGGAACCCAGTGGGGGAGGCATCCACAGGGACCGTACCCTCCTTCCCCTACCACCAACCTCTCGGAAGGACTTTCGGACCCACATGTTTAACGTGATCGTACTCCGCATGAACACGGCGGCATTTGTGGTAGCGTGCAAATCCTGCGCGCAAACCACGGGGATACCGCACCCGAGATGGCCAACAGCACGCGGTGTTCCGAGGTGGTCACCCACCAAGTACTAACCGCGCCCGATGCTGCTTGACTTCGGTGATCTAACGAGAACCGGTGTTATCAGCACGGTACGGCCGTTAGCCCCAGAGAAGATACTTTGTGTAATAGTTATCTTTTTCTGACGTCTAACACTTCGCCAATAGTCATCTATTTATATATAAAAAAAATCTGATATAGGCAACACATGACTTCCTTATATAATACAATAAATTTACTTTTACAGTAAAAAAATAGATTTTTCTTCTAGTAGATACTTATATTATTTCCAAGCTATTGAATTTTCGTCAATTAGTCGATATTTTCATGGATTTAGCGTCATTTTTATCCATTTGGTACGATTTTCGCTAATTTAGCAACATTTAAAAAAGTAGCCAAGTTGGCGACATTCCGCCAAATTCGTCGCCAAAATCTCGCCAAGCGTTATGGATGAAGAAATAAGTTATTCGTATAGCATATAAATGATTATTGGCGTTCAAATACAAAAGTATTACTCAATATATCTTTTCTCATGAATGGAATGAGCTAGATCCACAAGAATGATGTCACCCAATTTATCTCATGATGTTGTATATGAAAAGTGAACATGTTTTTCAACAGTTAATATATTTTATTTAATTTGTGGGACTTTTTGGTAAATTTATTTAACAAATGTGCAAAACCTCGAGAACGGTTCACGCTAGCGTTTATGTTAATTATGTTATCAATTTATGTCAATCGTTTTCTAAGGAAAAATTACATAAGAAATGTCTACTTACGTAACTTTATTAAAAGTTTTGATTTTTTGATGATTTTTTCAAAATTTTACTCGAAAATTTAGGGGGGTTCTGAATATACGATTACGTTTAAAAACAATAGGCTTTCAGTATTCACGGATTGTGATTTTTGTGCCAAATTTCATTCGAATCGCACCATTCGTTCGTGAGATATCTCCACAGACTCACTGACACACACACACACACACACACACACACACACACAGACACACACACACGCACACACACACATACACACATACACACATACTTTCACACATACACACACACACATACTTTCACACACACATACAGACATCACCACAAAATTGATTTGTGATCGGGAATGCTTGAAACGTGCTCTCCCGTCGAAAACTCAAATTCGAATTTTCGATCCCGTCACAATACTTTCCTTATACATTATGTATATAAAGTAAAAAGCTTTTCTCCCCATCTGCCTGTGAAGCTGGGCGATAAATTTGGCCTCTCGGCGACTTTTGATATTCAAAACTTCTATTATGAGCATAGATGTGACACTATATATATGGGGCAATGCAATTATGCAAAGTGTACAATAGTAATGTAATTTTACAATATATGCTATTGTATTTTCCTCACGTCTAATGAATCCCAAAATCCAAAGAGATTTCATTTGAAACGTCTTCAGACGAAGTTTAATTAAATTGTACGTCCTCATATTAATTTGCAATAGCGAGTATAAATAATAAAAGGAGCAATTCAATGATAAAAAAGATTGAATTGAAAGGAAAGGATCTGTATGGAAACTGCTCCATAATTGCCACTAATTTGTTACAGATTGTATTTATATTGCCACATTTTAAATAACTCATAACGGCAAATAAAAATGTTACATGAAACGTCAAACAAAAGAGTTTCATTTCATTTACTAATTAAATTTGATTTTTCTAAAATTAAATAGTAAGTACCACCTGAAACATTATGGCTTTTTTTTAATTATGCAGTTTAAATATGTCTGCATAATACAATATATACATATATATATATAAATATATATGTATATATATAAAATTTAAAATTTAAAATTTATTAAGCTAATGTGAGGAATAATATTACCATAATTGGCAATGTGTATGAGAAAAACAATAAAAGAGTAGGCGCAAAGCAGCACAGACAATTTTATATAATATAATATCCAAATGGAATGAATAAACGAACAGTACCACAAATTGGTTGTGGGGGGGTTGTGACCCCCACTCCCCGGTTAAAAGCATGCTTTGAGTGCCGCGGCAAACACTCCCGGAAGACCGGTACTGTTCATCGAAAGTCCTTCGACAAAAGTAATTACCGAAATTATAAGACACAAGATGCATAAATATGAAACCAAAATACAGATATGATTCCAAAAACAAGTCACCAGATTTTTAATACGAAAAAAATACCTGCATGTGGAACAAATTTTCACCATACGTACCAACACAACGATACACTCAACATTACACACATATCGACAACCTCGCTCCTTGTATCGTGAGATCTTAGTATAGTGAATTGTATAAGTGACTATAAACAAAATAAAACTATTTTTCGTATACATGATAAACGTAGTGAATTCGGATTTGAAATAAATTATCTCATTACATGGAAGTCTAATATCCACAAACGCGTGTTTAGAAATGTAATTAGGAAGTACTTGATATAAGAAGCAGTAGATTAAACACAAGAAAAGAGAACCAGTTTATGTGTGTAAAACAATACTTCAAAGAAGCACGTAAAGTTGAATATCCGAGGCGATTCCCCCCCCCCTTCATGGAATCGCATCAAACTTTTATAAAATCGATACGCAGGAATGCTATTTGAGATTATCATAATGGACTGTATTTGTGGCAACAGCATATGGCGTATATAACCAGTGCTCCCTCAACTTACGGAGTTATTCTCACGATACAAGGATCGAGGTTGTCGATATGTGTGTAGTGTTGCGTGTATCGTTGTGTTGGTACGTATGGTGACAATTTGTTCCACATAGAGGTATTTTTTTCGTATTAAAAATCCGGTGACTTGTTTTTGGAATCATATCTTTATTTTGATTTCATTTTTATGTATCTTGTGTCTTATAATTTCGGTAATTACTTTTGTCGAAGGACTTTCGATGAACGGTACTGGTCTTCCGGGAGTGTTTGCCGCGGCACTCAAAGCATGCTTTTAACCGGGGAATGGGGGTCACAACCCCCCCCCACAACCAATTTATGATACTGTTCGTTTATTCATTCCATTTGGATATTATATATATATATATATATATATATATATATATATATATATATATATATATATATACATATATATATATATATATATATATATATATATATATATATATATATATATATACATATATATATATAAATATATATATATATATATATATATATATATATATATACATATATATATATAAATATATATATATATACATATATATATATATATATGTATTTACATATATATATATAAATATAAATATATATATATATAAATATATATATAAATATATATATTTATATATATATATATATATTTATATAAATATATATATATATATATATTTATTTATTTATATATATATATATATATATATATTTATTTATTTATTTATATATATATCTATATATATATATATCATTATATATATATATATAAATCACTGAAAATAGTGTGAAAAGTCGACATATGAAAATATTCGCGAAGATAAAACTATGTACCGAGTTACAGCTCTCAACGTGACCTGTGGGCCGAGAACGAGCCGATCAAAGATGCTGAAAGAAAATACAAAGAGAGGTAAAGGGAAATTTATAAAATTTGGTGTACCGAAAAATACTAGTGTCTTCAGCATATAAAAAATATATGCACAAAAAAAAAAATTTTTTTTACAAATGCGATAAGAACTAAGTCAAGTTTCCACTGTATTATATGTTTCTCCTCTAAGTGTATATCTTCGAAATCGAACCAAAACCATTCGGTAGATTCCAGATACTCTTCTCTCTCCTTTCCTTTATTCCCCTTAACCTCATTTTTATCTCCGCACTCCGTTTTTTTCCTGTAAGAAAAAGGCATTGTGCTTCCTTTTAACCCCCTCCCCCCCACACACACTTCGCTCGGAGATGCAACATCCAGCCTCCCAGTCTAATGGAGAGACAGTGAAAGAAAGTGCCTACAACTGCAGTGCATCTTTTAGCAAATGGAATTTTACTCAAATATAGTGATCGCGCTTCCAATGCAGATGACGGCATGCATAGGCCCGTCACACGATAAAATATTATGTTATAAAACATATTTTGAAGATTTTTACGCCCTTTCGCTTAAATTTATAGCCGTCTGAAAATTTCATATTTTTAAAAATCCTGCCTTTAACCTCCTAACACCTCCCACACACATACACATACACTCTATGCTTTTTGCCCTTTTTGGACTCCTTCGCATCAGCCATGAAATAGATTAAGATTTAAATGGGTTTACCGTAAAAGAGTAATTTTATATTTGTACTTATAAATTTTACTAGAACGAATTACCCATCCTTTCCTGGTCTTTCTTTCGACCCAAACAGGTCGACCTTCTTTCGACCCGACCGAAGGTGTAAGATATCTGTTTGGACGGTCGGGACACTGCCACCCAATTAAAACCGGAACCCAGTGAGAACGACATCCACAGGAGCCGTACTTTTCTTCTCTTACCACCAATCTCTGGGTAGTATTTTTGAACACACAGATTTAATGTACCAGTAATCTGCATTAACGCGGGGATAGTTTGGACAGAGCCAGGATTCGAACCCAGCGCCTCCAAGTGCGATCCCCCTGCCTTAACCACTGGACAATCTTGCCGTCGTTTTCCCTATCTTTACTTCTTGTTTCTTCTTTAGACCTCAGCCTACCTGAAATTGGAAAGTATTTGTTTGGCATTGCCACTCAATTTGGACTGGAACTCAGTGGGGGCGACATCCACAGGAACCGAATCCCTTCTCCCCTGCCACCAACCTCTCGGAAAGACTTTTGGACCCACAGATTTAACTTTGTTTCCTGGGCCATAAATAAGCGCCCGTTACTTAAATAATACATTTACAGATAACATTACTGATTTTACAAATCGAATCTTCAAATCGTTAACGACGCAAAATTCCAAGTAGGCTATCCGCAAAGCAAAAGAAAATAAAAAAATCTGAGTGGGCAAACACATGACTTTGCCAGAAGACGCATATTCACATTCTCTTTATTTCTTCAATAATTCATTAAATTGAGTTTAATTTCACAAAATAACACGCATAATTATTTTTAATTACACTGAATTTGCACTTTTAACTTAGTTTTCGTTTTCATTTGGTAACTGGACTTATTTTCAAAGGTGGCGTAGTGAAAATGAGAAAAAACTAAAATATCTCGAGAACGGCTAGTCCTAGTGTAATGGGGTTGGTCTTATTCTTTTCATCGTCAAGAATTACGAATGAGACAAGCATTTAATTAATATAGTTGAGCATACGTAGTCTTTTATTTTAGATTTTGGCGTTGTTTGCGAGCCATTTCGTAAAATAAAGCGCATTATATTTTTCAGAATTGTACCATAATCTAATCAGCACCAAGGTAACGCACAAGGGACTTATCTGCCAAATTTTGTAAAATTTGGTCTGTTAGTTTTTAAGTTAGAGTGGATACAAACAATTTTTGCGAGCCATTTCCCAGGATAACCCACACGGGACTTTCATACTAAATTTTATAAAATTCTGTCAATTAGTTTTGAATTTAGACATTGAATTAGATATTGAATTTTCATCAGTCATCATTTTCATTGATTTAGCGTCAATTTTATCAATTTGGCGACATTTTCGTCAATGTAGCAGCATTTAAAAAGAGTCACCAGGTTGGCGATATGCTGCTAAAATTCGTCACCAGAATTTTGCCAAGCGTTAAGAACGGATAAATAGGTTATTCTTATAGTAGATTCTTATATTTATTACAATATATTGAATTTTTATCAATTAGTCGTCATTTTTACCAATTTGGCTACATTTCTATCAATTTGGTGACATTTTTATCAATTTAGCAACATTTTCGTCAATATGGCAACATTTAAAAAATCTCGCCAAGTTGGCGATATTCCACCAAATTCTACACACCAAAATTTCGCCAAGCTTTACTCAAAGATAGATAGATAAACAGACATATAAATCAAGGTGTTTATATTATAAATATTCTTGATTCTTATTGCAGTTTATATTATTATTTCAGTTTTATTCTATATTATATTTAGTTATATTTAGTTACATCATATTTAGTTTCATTATTGTTTCAGTTTTATTATATAGTTTATTTAATATTCTTATTTCAGTTTTAGTCGCTAAAATTGCAACACCTACACACTTGATAAAATTTCTCAAAATTAAATACCATTTCAAATCTAAGCATAAAAATAGCGCACATTTTATAATGCTATTGAAATTTTATACTCTAAAGTGAAAATTTCGGTATGTAAAATAATATTTCATCTCCGATTTCATCCTCTCTTTTTGTTGAATTATTTTCACTTTTTTAAGGTTTTATATAAATAAAATTGAAAATCCGTTGGTTGTTTGCCACATCATCACGATAGAACAGTTGTACCGAATTCAAAATCCGACAACGTGACCCGATCGTTGTTTATGCTTCTATCTCTAAAATTATAGGAGCTTTATAAATGAACAAAATAAAAAATAAACATTAGTTTCGGGACCATAAATAAAAATCTGATGCGGGCAGCACATGACTTTCCCTGCAGACTTATATTCACGTTCTCTTTATTTTAATTAAATTTATTTCACTTTTATTTCAATTTTCGTTCTCATTCGGTAACCGGACTTATTTTCAAAGGTGGCGTAGAGAAAATACGAAAAACTAAAATATCTCGAGAACGTCTGGTCCTAATGTATTGGGGTTGGTCTTATTCTTTTCTTCGCTAAAAATTACGTATTAAACAAGCATTTAATGGATATATTTGAGCATACGTAGTTCTTTAGTTTAGATTTGGATGATTTTTGAGGGCTATTTTGCAAAAAAAATGCAGGTTATTTTTTTCCAAATCATACCAAAATCTAATCAGCACCAGAGTGTCCCACAAATGACTCATCTGCCGAATTTTGTGAAATTCTGTCCATTAATTTTTTAGTTAGAGTGGATACAAGCTTTTGCGGACCATTTGGCAAAAATAGACGGGTTCTTTTATCCCGAATCGTACCCAAAACTAATCAGCACCAGATTCGCCCACAAGTGACTTATCTACCAAATTTTGTGAAATTCGGGCAATTAGTTTTTTAGTTACAGAGGATGCAATATCTGCACAGACAGACCCACAGACAGACAGACACACAGACACACAGACACACAGACAGACGTCACACTGAAAATGGTTTTTTCGTATTCTAGATGTCTTGAAACGTGTAGATCCGTCGAAAACTCTAGTTGCGATTTTCGACGTGATTCCAATACTTTCCCTATACATTACCATGTATTGCAGGGAAAGTAAAAATCTGATGTGGGCAGCACATGACTTTCCCTGCAGACTCAAATTCATTTTTTTTAATTCTTTAATAATTCATTAAATTGAATTTAATTGCACAAAATAACACTAAATTTGCATCTTTAATGAATTTCTGTTTTTATTTGGTAATTAAGACATTTTTCTAAAAGTGGCATAACTAAATGCGAAAAATCTCAAATATCTCGAGAATGGTTAGTCCTAGAGTAATAGAGTTGTTCTTATTATTTTCCTCATCAAAAATTACATATAAAACAAGCATTTAATTGATATATTTGAACATACGTAGCTTTTTTTTAGATTTTGTGATTTTTGAGGGCCATTTCGTAAAAAAAAAGGCAGGTTGTTCTTTTCCGAATAATATCAAAATCTAATCAGGACCAAAGTATTGTACAAGTAACTTATCTATCAAATTTTGTGAAATTTGGTCAATTAGTATTTTAGCTAGAGTGGATACATGAAATTTTTACGGGCCATTTCGCAAAAAAAGGCGGGTTCTGTTTTTACGAATCATACCAAAAACTAATCAGCACCAGGGCCATACCCAAATGACTTACCTAGCAAATTTTATGAAATTCGGTCTACAAGTTTTTGAGTTAGAGTGGATACATACATTGCACAGACACACAGACAGACAGACACACTGACACACACACAGACGTCACGCTAAAAATAGTTTTTTCGTATTCTAGCGGTCTCGAAACGTGTAGATCCGTCGAAAACTCGAGATGCGATTTTCGACATGATTCCAATACTTTCCCTATACATTACCATGTATTGCAGGGAAAGTAAAAAGGTGGCGTAGGGAAAGTACGAAAAACTAAAATATCTCGAGAACGGCTAGTCCTAGTGTAATGGGATTGGTCTTATTCTTTTCGTCGTTAAACATTACGTATTAAACGGGCATTTAATGGATATATCTAAGTATACCAAGTTGTTTAGTTTAGATTTTGAAGATTTTTGCGGGCCGTTTTGCAAAAAAAGGCAGGTTATTTTTTTCCGAATCGTACCAAAATCTAATCAGCACCAGAGTGACCTATACGTGACTCATCTACCGAATTTTGTGAAATTCGGTTCATTAGTTTTTCAGCTAGAGTGGATACAAGCTTTTGCGGGCCATTTCGCAAAAAAAGGCGGGTTCTTTTATTCCGAATCGTACCCAAAACTAATCAGCACTAGCCCCGCCCACAAGTGACTTACCTACCAAATTTTGTGAAATTCGGTCCATTAGTTTTTTAGTTACAGTGGATACAAAATCTGCACAGACAGACAGACAGACAGACAGACACACAGACACACGCACAGACGTCACGCTAAAAATGGTTTTTTCGTATTCTAGAGGTCTCGAAACGTGTAGATCCGTCGAAAACTCGAGTTGTGATTTTCGGTATGATTCCAATACTTTCCCTATACATTACCATGTATTGCAGGGAAAGTAAAAAACTATATTTCTGCCTCTAATAAGAAGACGAGAAACGTTGTCTGCAAAGCTTTGTTGTAAAATTGTTATTAACTATATGAATAATAATTGTACGTTTTGCTTCTGCCTGTCTGTTGAATAGCTTCTGCCTGTCTGTCTGTTCACAGCACGGGAATATTTTTTTCTTTCCTATTTGTGAAACTATTACAAAATTTCAACAAGATTAATCATACATAAAGCACTGATTATGAAACACTTTCCAACTGAAATGTAATTTTGTCTAAACATCTTTAAAATGCGATACATTCAGCGCTGACATATTTCAAATTATTACAATACTGCAATAATATATTATATTTGAAAACTTAAACCTTCATCGAAAAAAATGAACTTCATTCAGCGCTGACACGTTTTAAGTTATCACAGTGCTACTACTTGAAAACTTAAAAGTTCATCAAAAATGACAATTCTAATTACACAAAATAAATTTTATTCAAAGGACGTCATCGAAATATAAATCGTCTGCTTGTCTATGTATAATCAATGAATATTTCATTCATATCACTTATATTTCAGACTCCAGAGCAAAATTTTGGGTGAAAAAATATTCAGCAATTCTTATACAACTCATCTTACAATAGCTTGATTTGTTTACATTCTGTATGGTGTACTTTAGCGATCAAATTAGGCTTCGTTGTACAAAAAAAGGTTTAGTGATCATTTAAAATAAAATATATTTTAATTGCGTTGGCAGAGAATTTAGATCCACAGATAATACGCAAAAATAAAACGATTTTATGACGGATGCAACACTAAATGTAAATTTAAACGAACTTTAAACATCACGATCTTTACACAGCGGAAAACAAATTAGATATCATATTTTATTTTGAAAAGAGTCACTTGATATCTTCATATAATATGGGTGTAATTATTGTTTCAATTTTTATTTAAAAAACTACCCAGTATATTTTGCTGAAATTTTTGTCACACATTTTATCTGATAATTTGAATACTTCCTAAAATTTTCGAAGCAATTTGTGAATTTTAACTCCGATTTAAAACGGTTTGAAAAATTGTGTTCCATAGGGTTCAATGTATTTCATTTCTGCAAACCGGGTTCAATCCAAAACTAATTGGGTGATGTTATTCATTTTTATTGCCATATGTCCTATAGACAGTCTCAAAGACATACCAAAATTTCAATTTGATAAAGTCATTTTTACGGCAGTTATCGTGCGAACAGTTAGACAGACAGAATGAACAAAGGCATAAATACTTTTCAACTATCTTGGAAAGTGTTAAAAAGTAAAGCCCCCAAATATTAAAAGATCAACCCACATTGTGAGTAAAGTTTCTTCACATTATTTATTAAGTGCACCGAAAATTTTCTATTTCCAGTTTTCTATTTCTATTTCTAAATTTTCTTTTTCTATGTCTAGTTTGTATTTGCACAAAAATACAAAATTCTTCAAATGCGGTTTAAACGTAAATTGAGTTTCCGCCGGCATTATATGTGTCTTCAGTAAGTGAGCATGCCTTTGAAACCGAATCAGAACTTTCCCTGCAATACATGCCTACTTACTATTACTTTCTATACTATTACTTTCCCTGCAATACATGGTAATGTATAGGGAAAGTATTGAAATCATGTGGAAAATCGCAAATCGAGTTTTCGACGGACCTACACGGTTCAAGACCTCTAGAATACGAAAAAACCATTTTTAGCGTGACGTCTGTGTGTGTGTCTGTGTGTCTGTCTGTCTGTGTGTCTGTGCATCTGTCTGTCTGTGTGTCTGTGTGTCTGTCTGTCTGTGTGTCTGTGTGTCTGACTGTCTGTCTGTGCAGATTTTGTATCCACTCTAACTAAAAAACTAATGGACCGAATTTCACAAAACTTGGTAGATAAGTCACTTGTGAACGAGTCTGATGCTGATTAGTTTTGAGTATGATTTGGAATAAAAGAACCCGCCTTCTTTTGCGAAATGGCCCGCAAAAGCTTGTATCCACTCTAACTGAAAAACTGCTTGACCGAATTTCACAAAATTCTACCGACTCATCTACCGAATTTCACAAAATTTGGTAGATGAGTCAGTTGTGGGATACCCTGGTGCTGATTAGATTTTGGCACGATTCGGAAAAAAATAACCTGCCTTTTGTTGCAAAATGGCCCGCAAAAATCGTCAAAATCTAAACAAAAGAACTAGGTATACTCAAATATATCCATTAAATGCTCGTTTAATACGTAATTTTAACGACGAAAACAATAAGACCAACCCCATTACACTAGGACTAGCCGTTCTCGAGATATTTTAGTTTTCCGTATTTTCTCTACGCCACCTTTGAAAATAAGTCCGGTTACCGAATGAGAACGAAAATTGAATTCAAAGTGATATAAATTTAATTAAAATATAGAGACCGTTAATATAAGTCTGCAGGGAAAGTCATGTGCTGCCCACATCAGCTTTTTAACTTTGTGTTCCGACTTTTTGCTGCAAGAAAAAGGCACTGTGTTCCTTTTGACTGAACTTCCTCCCACCTCGCTTGGAAATTCAAGATCAAGCCGCTTAGTCTAAGGCAAAGACGCGGAAGAAAAGTGCCCAGTGTTTCTTTCAAGTATACCTCCGGGAGTACAGTGTTTCTTTCAAGTATACCTCCGAAACTCCCCCTCCCCCGGAGCCGTTTTATGAAACCTAGTTTCTATTTATGTGACACAGCATTTATTTATATTTATATAGGGCAAATAGAAAATTTGTCCCCTCCCCCTTAATATGTCAACCTCCCCCCGGTCAAAAAGTCCTGAAAGAAACGCTGAACGTCTACACCTGAGACACATTTTTTGGTAAATAGGATTTTACCAAATTATTGTGACCAACCCAACGCAAATTCGAATGCCTGTATAAGCGAACCTTGTCAATTCTGATGGGTCAACGTTAATGATTCGTCTTAGCATTGAATGTAGAATAGACATAAAAAACTTGATTTATCAGCAAAAATACAGAAGAGGAATATTACTTTTGTGTTTATGATTTTTCTTTAACACATAATATGGCATACATTTTATAGTTCTATTAATATGGAAATTGCAATATGTAAAACGATATTTCGACTCCGTTCACTATATGTAGCATTATTTTCGACTTTTACAGATATTTTGTAAAAGATCTTGCTGCCCCAACAGGTAATTGAACCTGAATCTTCTAATTGGTCAGCCGACTCTCTACCGTTGAGCTACTGGGACTGAATTGCTTGCTCTTATCGTTGCAATGGATTTTTCACCCTCTAATGTCAGATTGACGTGACTGAACACCTCCTGCTATTTTTACCTCAGGTTAGCCTCTTGCTGCTATTCTTATCCTCCAAGTTAGCTTCCTGTGTCGTCATTATCTTTCCGATTTAAAATCGGTGTTCCATATCCCAGAGTCCAGTAATTCCGTTCTAGGCGTACGATAACACTTTCAGACCTCCGACATCTCTGCACTAACCTACAGGGTTGATTTTCGAAGGCGCCATTGTAAAGAACCTCGCTGCCCCAACTAGGAATCGAAACCTGGATCTATAAACTGGCCAGCCGACGCTCTACCGTTGAACTACTGGGGCGAAATTGCAAGCTCTTATCGTCAAGGTAATCTTTTACAATTTTAATCTATTTTTATTAATAAAAATATGTTTTCAAAATTTTGATTAGAATAATTAGCTAGCAGACGATTTCGATATTTGGAACGCCACTGCGATTGCAAACAGAATATAAAATTGTATATAAAAATTTATTTATAAAATATAAGGAAAAATATGATGTCGGTAGTTCATGACTTCTTTACAGGCTCAAATTTATTTTTTCCTTACTTCATACTTTCCCTGCAATACATGGTAATGTATAGGGAAAGTATTGGAATCATGCCGAAAATCGCAACTAGAGTTTTCGACGGATCTACACGTTTCGAGATCTCTAGAATACGAAAAAACTATTTTTAGAATGACGCCTGTGTGTGTGTCTGTCTGTGTGTCTGTGCAATGTATGTATCCACTCTAATTCGGAAACTTATGGACCGAATTTCATAAAATTTGGCAGGTAAGTCACTTGAATATGACCCTGGTGCTGATTAGTTTTTGGTACGATTCGTAAAAACAGAACCCGCCTGTTTCTGCGAAATGGCCCTTAAAAATTTCATTTATTCGCTCTAGCTAAAATACTAATTTACCAAATTTCACAAAATTTGGTAAATAAGTTACTTGTTGGATACTCTGGTGCTGATTCGATTTTGGTACGATTCGGAAAATAACAACCTGCCTTTCTTTACGAAATGGCCCGCAAAAATCGCCAAAATATAAAAAAAAAGACTATGTATGCTAAAATGAATGAATTAATTTTTTATTTTATACACAATTTTTGAGGAGGAAAAGAATATAACACACTCCATTATACTTTAGGACTAACTGTTCTCAAGATATTTCTTGCATTTCTGCTGCTCCGATTTCGGAAAAATGTCCAATTACCAAATAAAAACAGAAATTGAATTAAAAATACAAATTTAGTGTTATTTGGTGCAATTAAAATCAATCTAATGAATTATTAAAAAAATAAAGAAAATATGAATTTGAGTCTGCAGGGAAAGTCATGTACTGCCCACATCAGATTTTTACTTTCGCTGTAATACATTAAATAAACTCCATTTAAATATTTCTAAATGCTATGTTATGAGCATTGCTAGGATCCATATTATTCTTAATTACAATTATATTTTAAATAATTCATCTCTACCTCGATGCACTCATATTATTGACTAGCAGCATACCCGTTCTTCGTACGGAGTATATAATATAAAGAAACTTGAAATTCATAATCATGCCCAAATTCTTATAGTATACTAAATGACATGTTTAATCAAAATATTCTGTTAAAATATTTAATATAATGCCCCTAAAAAGAAGTTTAAGAATCTCTGTTCTCGCTATATAAAATTATCTTCATGGACATATCTGAAGAATAAAACATCTTGGACCCTTTATGTAAGCAAATAAAAAAAAAAATATGGAATTGAATCAATATATGCAAAATAAAAGCGTTAAAATTGTATGGGACCCGTACTAATTATATACGCGAATATTAGAAAATATAACCTGTATTAGTAGATTACATGTATAAATTGAAAATACCAATAAACCCGTAATCTTTAAATCTGAAGACAGTCATTTATTCCAATATATGTCAAAATTAAAGTGCTAAAATTATATGGGAAGATATACACGTACTACTTATAATGTCCGATTATTAGTAGAAGTTTTGCAATAAGAGTCTCAAATGTTTTTTGGTAAAATACAACAGACGACGTAATAAATTGAATATATAATTAATCCCCTTAATCTTCATACCAGAAGACTGTACTTGATTCCAATATATATGCCAATATATGTCAAAATATATGCCAATATACCTGTACTACTTATATTCTCGTAGGTTAGAAGATATACCCGTACATTCCTAGAAGATTACTCGTACAACGTACAATATGCGTGTGTCAGCAATTTTTGCCGCAATAAAACAAAGGCGTAATAACTTAAAAATATCAATAATCCCTGAATCAATAATTCCGGAAAATATCAATAATAATAATGTTTAAACCTGAAGAGTATAATTGATATTATCCAGTCCAAAATGAAATGGCAATGAAATTTATTTTATATACATATCTTCATTATTCAAATCGGAAAGGATTTAATAAAAATCGTCTGCCGCATAAACACATTGGATTTAAATCCGTTGCTAAGCGACATGATATCATTTGCTTCAAATAAATTGGTAGAAAAAATATCGTCTAAATAGTTATATTTCTATGGAACATTTGGCGACAGTTTCGTCAAATTAGCGACATTTTAAAAAATCGCCAAATTTATCGCCAAGTGTGACTGTAGAACTGACAGTTCCACTTTGCGACAAATTGACGAAATATCATCACAATACTATCCCCTAACAAAAAACAATTAATATCATTTATGTAGCGCAATTTTATCAATTTCAAGATATTTTTATAGATTTGAAAACATTTTTATCAATTTGGTGACATTTTAAAAATTCGCTAAATGTATTACTAAGTAGGATGGTTGGTCTGACAGATAAATGCTACCCAAACATCATTTCAGTACTCTCTTCTAACAAAACAAAAAAAAATTTCATTGATATGTAGAAGACCCAAGCCACACGACCAACCCGAAGGTTTATGGCAGCTGTTTGTGTGTCGTTTATATCAATTTGGCGACATTTCCGTCAATTTGGCAAAGTTTAAGAAAAGTTGTCAAATTAGTGATATCTCTCCAAATTCGTAGCTTTGAATTTGCAGATCTGAATGAAACATTCTTATCCCGTTTCAAGATACTAAATGAAAACACTACAATTGTATTAGAAGATATACCCGCTCTACTCTTTTTCTGTTTCAACAATCGGCTATATGAATTTATTGGCTAAACACAATATATGAGTTTAGTAGCTAAATACGATATAAGCTTGAAAACTCTTTGCCAAAATAAATGAAATTGATGTACGCAGTCAGCAATTAATATAATTAAAAGAAAAATCAAACCGTCCATTCATAAGATATACTTTTATATCCATTTATCCATTTATTTATTATTTAAATCGAAAAAAAATAATAAAAACATTAACAAACACATTTAATTTAATTGCGATGCCGAGCAACATGATATATCCTCCTAAAATGTTAAAATTTATTAACCACTAACAGCACACCCGTTATTCGTGCGGAGTGTATAATTTAAAGAAACTTAAAGTTCGCAATCATGTGCAAATTCTGTTAAAATATTAAATTTATTGCTCCTAAAGAGAAGTTTAAGAATATATGTTCTCACTATGCAAAATTATCTTCACGATCAGATCTGAAGAATAAAACATCCTGCCCCCTTTTGTAAGCAAATTTACAGAAGAAAAAATAGGAATTGAATGAATATATGCAACCCCGTACTAATTATATTGTCGCAGATCAGAAAATATGCCAATGTGTTAGTAGAAGATTACTCGTATTACAATATGCGTCTCAAAAATATTTGCCAAAATAAAAGAGATGACGTAATAAATTGAAAACATCAATAATATCCGTACTCTTTATACCAGAAGGTCGTAATTGATTCCAATATATGCCAATATATATCAAAACATATGTCAATATACCTGTACTACTTATATTCTCGTAGATTAAAAGATATACACGTGTATTTGTAGAAGATTCGTACAACATACAATATATGAGTTTAAACAATTTTTGTCATAATAAAATAATTGCATAATAACTTGAAAATATCAATTATCCTTGAATCAATAATCCCCGAAAATATAAATAATAATAATTTTTAAACCTGAAGACCGTAATTGATATTATCCAGTCAAAAATGCTATAAGAAAAATCAAATCGTTCTTTTCTAAAATATATTTTTATATCCATTTATTTATTATTCAAATCGAAAAAATAATTATTAAAATTAACAGACAGATTTAATTTAATTGCGTTTCTGAGTAACATGATATAAGATAGAATCTTATAACATGTTAAATATGTCATGTCTTATAACATAAACTGCGAAATTAAATAACGATTTTGATTTCTCTGTACTTCTCATTTTTCCGTAAAAGCTTGTTTTAAATAAACCATGAACCATGGAGATAGATTTCCCCTTTAAATCATGTTTCAAACAATTCATGTTTTCAGAAAATGACTAATTAACGCAAAAAATCTCCCATCAAACTCAGAGATTAAATTTTAATTCACTTTCAAACGATTTTCAAGCTTTTCGTTTGGATAAACCACGGAGTTAGGGAGTAGAACTCCTAGGAAAAAGTTCCGTTTTTCATTAATATCTCGACAACCCCAGGTCTTAGAAACTCGAAACTTGGACAAAATTTATGGGGGGATATTTCAAGGCTATTCACCAAATTTCATTAAATTCGGTTCAGCCGTTTTTCCGTGATGATGAGACAAACGAAAATTTCGTTTTTTACTAATATCTCGAGAACCACTGGTCGTAGAAACTCAAAACACGGATATAATTTTAAGTGGGGCTATTTCTGGGCTACCCACAAGATTTCATCAAATTCGGTTCAGCCGTTCTCCCGTGATGGTGTGACAAACAGACAGACAGACAGACAGACAGACAGACAGACAGACAGACAGATTTTCATTTTTATTTATATAGATATAGGTGTCACTTTCGAGGATACTTTTAACTTTCAGAGACATATCGATAATATTAGTAATAGAGCCTACCAAAGACTTGGTTTCATCTTAAGACGATCTCGTGTTTTTGCCAGTTCTGATACGACTATTTATATTTATAATACCCTTGTTAAACCAATTTTGGAATATTGTGCAATGATTTGGGACCCTGTTTACAATCTGCATTCTCAAGGGATAGAAATCGTGCAAAATAAACTATTACGTACTATTGATTACAGATTGACTGGCTATTATCCTTATGATATGCATACAAGGGAACTCAGACAGAAATATAGTTTAATGTCTCTTAAAAAAAGAAGAAGCTGGTCCTGCGTCTTCTTTTATTATAAGGTTTTAAATAATACTATTGATTGCCCTACTTTACTTCCTTGCCTGGAATTCCACATACCTGTCAATAATACCAGGAAAAAAACTCTTTTTCACAATACTACTGTTAAACACAACTACATTAAATGCTATTCTATCTATAAATTTGTTGATCTATATAATACCTATTGTGCTGATATTGATATATTTAACTTGACTCCTGCCTGTTTTAAAAAAGCCTGTTTCAATGCGCTTGACATGTTTACTACTTAATATTCTTGTATCCTATGTTCTGTACTTTTTTATTTCTTGTGTGGTTACTGTAACTGGATTTCGTCTGTATAGTTGCCACGTAAATTGAATAAAATAAAGTAATGTACAAAAATTTATTGTAATCATTCCGAAAATCGCAACTCAAGTTTTCGAAAGATCTACACGTTTTGGGACCTCTGAAATACGAAATAATATTTTTAGCATGACGTGTGTGTGTGCGTGTGTATGCGTGTGTGTGTGCGTGTGTGTGTGTGCGTCTGTCTGTCTATGCAATGTATGTATCCACTCTAATTCAAAAACTAATGGACCAAATTTCATATAATTTTACAAGTTGCTTGTGGATGACCCTGGTGCTGATTACATTTTGGTACGATTAGGGATAAAAGAAGCTGCTTTTTTGCGAAATGGCGCTCAGAAATCACATGTATCCACTCTAGATAAAAAATTAGTGGACCAAACTTCACAACATTTAGTAGATAAGTCACTTGTGGGATAGCGTGGCACTGATTAGATTCTAGTGCGATTCGGAAATGAGAAACCTGCCTTTTTAACGAAATGGCCACAAAAATCGCCAAAATCTAAGATAAAGGACTGCGTATAATCAAATGTAAGATATAAATGTTTGTTTAAAACGTAATTTCCAATGAGGATAAGAATAAGACCAACCCCATTATTCCAAGACTAACCGTTCTCGAGATGTTTAAGTTTCTTCGCATTTTTGTTACACCGCCTTTGAAAAAATGCCCAGTTTTCAAATAAAAACAAAAATTTAATTAAAAGTGCAAATTCAGTGATGTTTTGTGCAATTAAACTCAATTTAATGAATTATTAAAGAAATAAAGAGAAAATAAATTTGAATCTGTGGGGAAAGTGGTGTGCTGTCCACATCAGAATTTTTACTTTGTTGTTGTACTGTGGTGAACGAGTTGCGTTTCAAATACCGACTTCGTTTGTTGTTCAAATCAAAATGTTGAAAAATAATGCTACAATTTATTGATTTTTAGATTAAAATGTCTGAAAACGTTGAAAAGAAGGCAACATACATTGATCGTACATGAAATATTGCTTTACATACCGCGATTACTGTGCTAACAGAACTATAAACTTGCAGCATTTTCATACCTAAATTTGAAGTGGTCTTTCACATTCTGAACTTTTATTAAGTATGCAGATTTATATACTGCTAACCAGTGACTACTGACGCAAAAATGGTTATTTGTCTGAATGAATGTAGGAAAACTGAACGCACACAAACCAATATCAGCCTGTATGAAAAGTCTGGTGCTGGCCACAGCAGGCTCTTCTATAATCGGATTTTTTTTTCTTCTGGAAAAAGACACATTAGGATCGCTTTAACTCCCTCTCTTCTTTTCCCGTTTCCTCCAATTCCAGAAATGCGGGATAAAACCTCTTCTAATCTAATACAGTGGCATAGAAAAAAAAGGTCTTGAACTGCGTCAAATCTTTTTCGAAATGGGATTTTCCAAAACACCGTGGAGGAATTTTTCATTCCCGTTTATCACATTTCTAGATGTTTATAAAGTGAAAATTCCGCGATTTAGGGTTTTGCGACGGAGACGTGGGAGTAAATCTAGCAAATGATTTTTCTCTTCAGGCGAATTTCTTTCTTTCACACTTTATTCATACTTTCATACTTATTTCATTCTTTTATATATATATTTATATATATACTATATATATATACTATATATATATACATATATATATATATATTTATATATATATATATATATATATACTATATATATACTATATATATATATATACTATATATATATACTATATATATACATATATATATATATTTATATATATATATATACTATATATATAATAATAGTAGTTTGAAAATCCAATGAACGAAAAGTAAGAAGCTGCAACACGATAAACCTAACTTTCTAAAACACCCACAGAATAAAATATATAACAGCAAATCATCAATCAAATGGAAAAAAATACAAAAGACGAGTTATCAAGTTACAGAAAATCAACAAAATTCAAAGGTATGGAAACGAATAAAGAAAACTTAAAAAATCAAGCTATATCGCTATACACGTGGAAAAAGATATAATATATATATATATATATATATATATATATATATATATATATATATATATATATATATATATATATATATATATATATATATATATATATATATATATATATATATATATATATATATATATATATATATATATATATATATATATATATATATATATATACTATATGTATATACATATATATATATATATATATAGATAGATAGATAGATAGATATATTTCCATACTTGATCCTCATTCCTAAGTTACACAAAAAACCCGTCAAGTTCCGAACAGTAACAGTGGGATGCAGATCATACCTGGAACTACCACATAAATAACTTTTGTATTTACTTCAATACGTTATGACTGATATTAAGGGACATGGCTCCATAATGTTAAAAAACGTATAGGAATTGATAGACCGGCTAAAATACTGCAACAATGATTTGTGCTTTAGAAGCTACGACTTCCGGGATTTGTTCAATAACATCGATTTAACAAACCTACAATTGATCTTGAAAGAATTGCATGAAGAATACAATTTAAAACCATATATAACTTTTAGAACATATTTGGATTTGGTCGAACTAGTTTTAAAAGAAAACATACTCCATGACGGTACGCATTTCTACAAACAAGTCAAGGGCATACCTATGGGTGGAGCATGTTCGTCAATATTGGCGGATATTTATCTATCCAAATATGAAAGAGGAACCCATATATTATCGGAAATACCTTATTTCCGTTATGTTGATGATGTGATAACGGGGGGTTATGAAAACACCCCAAACCTAGATTTTGCATTCTACCCAAAAGAATTGGACTTAATTGAAAATCCAATCAATGAAGATGGATCGACAGATTTTTGGATTTATCAATAAGAAAACACCAACAGTATGGAATTTATACAACCATACATGACAAGAGAAATTCATACAATGTCAAAATAAATAATATTACAGATTGGAATTCAAACCTCACTAAAAATATTTTCAGAAATATTGTCATCGGATACTTCAGAAGAAACGGGAATTATAATACTTTTAAAAAAGACTGCATTTATGAATGTAACAAAATAATAAATGAAGCATTAAAAAGAAATTATCCTAGATATTTTCTACAGCATTATTACTATTCATTTTTCAAAAAAAGAAATTGTACTTTGTTTGGACCTGACTGAGCATTCTTAACCATATCTGCGTTCCTATCATCTTGGAATCTTATTACGCATGTGCGACTTTCCCTTATAAAAGTCGAGTTGGTTTAATGGATGTATCACTTCCTTTCTTGGTTCCATCTTTGCTTCTATGTCCGATCGGGTGCTTCTGTCTTTGCAGCACATGTGGGAGATTGACCATTGAGTTACATTAGTGCCGTGAGCGTTGCCCGGGTCGAAAAACCAGCTTTAAGCGGGAAAGGGGTGTCGCAATCCACCCCTACCATTATATGCATATCATATGGTCTCTCCCGTTCTCACTTCTCTTCTCATCATGTATATATCCTTACATATATATATATATATATATATATATATATATATATATATATATATATATATATATATATATATACATATATATATATATATATATATATATATATATATATATATATATATATACATATAAAAATAAGTATATCACGAACGGAACTCCTATTTAAGTAAAGGAGAAAACAGAAACCTTACAGAGGATGTGGCGCTTAGCAGCTCTGCATCCAGAGTGGCATATAAGGATATAAACAAGAAGAAAAAATATAAGCGAGAACAGGAGTGACCATATGATTTGCATAGAATGGCAGGGGTGGATTGCGACACCCCTTTCCCGCTTAAAGCAGCTTTTACGACCCGGGCAACGCTCACGGCACCAATGTAACTCAATGGTCAATCTCCCACATGTGCAAAGACAGAAGCACCCGAACGGACACAAAAGCAAAGATGGAACCAAGCATGGAAGAGATACACCCTACAATCCAGCTTGAAAACACAACATTTTATAAGGGAAATTCGCACATGCGCGATAAGACTTCATGATGATAGTATCGCAGATATGAAAATATATATGATTAAGAATACTCATTTAGAATCAAACAATGTACAATTTCTTTCTTTGAAAAAGGAATAGTAATAATGTTGTAAAAAATATCTAGGGTAATTTCTTTTTAATGCATCATTTATTATTTTATTACATTCATAAATGCAGTCTTTTTTAAAAGTACTGTAGTTTCTGTTTCTTCTGAAGTAACCGACAATAATATTTCTGAATATATTTTTAGTGAGGTTTGAATTCCAATCAATAATATTATTAATTTTGATATTGTATGAATTTCTCTTGTCGTGTATGGTTGTATAAATTCCATACTGTTGGTGTTTTCTTATTGACAAGTCCAGGAAGTCTGTCGATCCATCCTCATTGATCGGGTTTTCAATTAAGTCTAATTCCCTTGGGTAGAATGCAAAATCTATGTCAGGGGTGTTTGCATAACCCCCTAATATCACATCGTCAACATAACGGAAATAAGGTATTTCCGATAATATATGGGTTCCTCTTTCATATTTGGATAGATAAATATCCGCCAATATTGATGAGCATGCACCACCCATGGGTATGCCTTTGACCTGTTTGTAGTAATGCGTACCGTCATATAGTATGTTTTCATTCAATACCAACTCCATCAAATCCAAATATCTTCTGAGAGTTATATATGGTTTTAAATTATATTCCTCATGTAATTCTTTCAAGATCATTTGTAGGTTTGTTAAATCGATGTTATTAAACAGATCTCGGAAATCGTAGCTTCTGAAGTTCAAATCTTTATGGCAAAATTTCAGTCGGTCTATCAATTCCTGTCCGTTTTTTAACATTATGGAGTTTTGCTTCTTAATATCAGTTATAACATATTGGAGTAATTTCAGAAGTTTTTTATTTGCTTGTTCCAGGTACGATCCGCATCCCACTGTTACAGTACGGAACTTGACTGGTTTTTTGTGTAACTTGGGAATAAGGATCAAGTATGGAAATTTTACTGATTTAATATCCATACCAATTCTTTTATACAGTGCTTTTATTCTATTAGTGATGATTGATTCGTTGCTAGGAATTAAGGTATACATGGCACTATCCTTATAGCATTGTGTTAAAGTATCGAAGTGTTAAAGTATGTGTTAAAGTAAAATTCTATGTCGATACTTTAACACAATGCTATAAGGATAGTGCCATGTATACCTTAATTCCTAGCAACGAATCAATCATCACTAATAGAATAAAAGCACTGTATAAAAGAATTGGTATGGATATTAAATCAGTAAAATTTCCATACTTGATCCTTATTCCCAAGTTACACAAAAAACCAGTCAAGTTCCGTACTGTAACAGTGGGATGCGGATCGTACCTGGAACAAGCAAATAAAAAACTTCTGAAATTACTCCAATATGTTATAACTGATATTAAGAAGCAAAACTCCATAATGTTAAAAAACGGACAGGAATTGATAGACCGACTGAAATTTTGCCATAAAGATTTGAACTTCAGAAGCTACGATTTCCGAGATCTGTTTAATAACATCGATTTAACAAACCTACAAATGATCTTGAAAGAATTACATGAGGAATATAATTTAAAACCATATATAACTCTCAGAAGATATTTGGATTTGATTGAGTTGGTATTGAATGAAAACATACTATATGACGGTACGCATTACTACAAACAGGTCAAAGGCATACCCATGGGTGGTGCATGCTCATCAATATTGGAGGATATTTATCTATCCAAATATGAAAGAGGAACCCATATATTATCGGAAATACCTTATTTCCGTTATGTTGACGATGTGATATTAGGGGGTTATGCAAACACCCCTGACATAGATTTTGCATTCTACCCAAGGGAATTAGACTTAATTGAAAACCCGATCAATGAGGATGGATCGACAGACTTCCTGGACTTGTCAATAAGAAAACACCAACAGTATGGAATTTATACAACCATACACGACAAGAGAAATTCATACAATATCAAAATTAATAATATTATTGATTGGAATTCAAACCTCACTAAAAATATATTCAGAAATATTATTGTCGGTTACTTCAGAAGAAACAGAAACTACAGTACTTTTAAAAAAGACTGCATTTATGAATGTAATAAAATAATAAATGATGCATTAAAAAGAAATTACCCTAGATATTTTTTACAACATTATTACTATTCCTTTTTCAAAGAAAGAAATTGTACATTGTTTGATTCTAAATGAGTATTCTTAATCATATATATTTTCATATCTGCGATACTATCATCATGAAGTCTTATCGCGCATGTGCGAATTTCCCTTATAAAATGTTGTGTTTTCAAGCTGGATTGTAGGGTGTATCTCTTCCATGCTTGGTTCCATCTTTGCTTTTGTGTCCGTTCGGGTGCTTCTGTCTTTGCACATGTGGGAGATTGACCATTGAGTTACATTGGTGCCGTGAGCGTTGCCCGGGTCGTAAAAGCTGCTTTAAGCGGGAAAGGGGTGTCGCAATCCACCCCTGCCATTCTATGCAAATCATATGGTCACTCCTGTTCTCGCTTATATTTTTTCTTCTTGTTTATATCCTTATATATATATATATATATATATACATATATATATATATATATATATATATATATACATATATATATATATATATATATGTACATACACATATATATACTTATATATATATATGGTTCCGGGAACGTTTCCTAGGATTAAAAGCGTGCTTCAACCGGGAACAAGGGGTCGTAATCCCCCTTGGCCGTTCGACTTCCTTGTAAGCATCCCCATCCGTTTTTACTTCTTTCATTTCATATTCATTTGAATCCATATTCGTGCTTATATTATATGTGTTGCAATGCGCCTTATGATATTATGGGCATATCCCGTTTTAATATTTCTAGTAAAAGTTATATTTTACTTAACATTTGTATTGTATATATATATATATATATATATATATATATATATATGGCTGCAAGTGGTAATACGGATCGCTGGAATGATTTTAGTTCAAAACAGTCAATTTGAAAATTGAGTGGTATTACTCTTATCTATATAATTTAAGTAGCGGGCGCTTATTACGATGGGTTAATTCGCTCTAGTAATGAATATAGGAAACAAGAGAATGAATATAAGAAACCAATTTCAACACATATGATAAGTACAATGTTTACACACACCAGATTCTTCTGTAATCGAATTTTTCCTGAAGTAAGAGACATTAGGAACACTTTAACTCTCTTATTTTCCCATTTTCTTCGATTCCGAAAATACTGGACTAAGCCTCTTCTGGTGTAATACAGTGGCATAGAAAAAAGGATCTTGAACTGAACCAAATCTTTTGCGAAATGACATTTTCAGAAAAACTGAAGTGGAAGTTCTCGTTCTCGTCTGTCACATTTCTAGATGTATTATAGAGTGAAAATCCTCATTGAGGGTTTTGCACCAGAAACGTATGGATAAATCTAATGGAGCTAACACATAATTTTTCTCTGCAGACTAAAATAGTCCCCCCCTCCTTACTTTATTTATATTTTTTAAATGTTGTGTTAATCGCAATAACATTAACATGTCCACAGACATCAAATTTTAAATTCGTATACTGTACCCATGAATGGAAATAGTAAATTTTCTTTTATGTTAATAACAGCAAGAGGTAGTCAATCAGATTGTCAGTTGCCCGCCAATCTGATATAGGAGGGTGGAGTATACAGAGTCCACTTTGACGATAAGAACTTGCAATGTTGTCCCAGTAGTTCAACGGTAGAGCATCTGCTGGCCAGTTCGGAGATCCAGGGTTCGATTCTTGGCTGGAGCAGCGAGGTTCTTTACAAGGTTTTGAAATATAGAGGTTATAATTTCGGCAGTTTAATATTTAAACCTTGGTTTCCAATGGGTGGGAATGCTGTACTATTTAGAATGCCACGAGTGTGGCTGCCCAATGTGTGCACTTACTCCTTAGTGAAATATTATTGCACAACCACGAGCTATTTTGTTTTATTAACAATTTACAACAAAGTTGAAAAGTGTTTATGACTTTGTTCATTCTGTCTGTCTGTCTGTCTGTCTGTCCGTTGGCCCGATAACTGCCGTAAAAATGACTTAATCAAAGTGAAATTTTAGTATGTTGTTCAGACGGTCTGTAGGACCTATGGGAATATAAATGAATAATATCACCCAATTAGTTTTGGATTGAACCCGGGTTGAAAAATGAAATACATTGAGCCCTATGGGACCTAATTTTTCAAACATTTTTAAGCGGATTTAAAATTCACAAATTGCTTCGAAAATTTTAGGTAATATTCAAATTGTTCCATAAAATATATAAAAAAAAATCAGCGATATATATTCCGTAGTTTTTTAAATAAAAATTAAAATAATAATTACACCTCTTATATGAAACGATCACGTGACCATGATATGGAAAGATCACATGACCCACTTCAAAATGATATATGGCATCCATCTTGTTTCAAAATCGTGATTTTTTAAGTTCTTTTTAATTCATATTGAGTGTTGTATCCGTCCTAAAACCACTTTATTTTTGCTTAAATTCTGTGCATCTACATACTGAAACAACGCAATGACAATATATTTGAGTTTAAATGCACATCCAAATTTGATTATTTCTACAACGAAGCCTATTTTAAACTTATGTAAAATGCAAACAGCAAAATATGTAGAATGAGTTGTATTAGAGTTGCTGTATTTCTTTAACACAAAATTATTTAGCCCATGGAGTCTGAATAGCTGATATGAATGAAATATTCATTGATTTTGCAAAGAGAAGGACGATTTTTTTAGATGAAGTTTTGAGCATAGAGTTTAATTACTTGTAGCTCCATAGTCTTAATTTTTAAATAAAATAAATTATTATAGTATTGTGATGAATGAAATGAATGGGAGAAAGTTATGAATGAAATGTTGTTTTTATAGAGAGATCCAGGCGTGTTATTTTTTCTATGACGTCATTTGAATGAATTTCAGTTGTTTTCAATGAAGTTTCCAAATATAATAAATTATCTTTTTATTATGATAGTTTTAAAAATATTACCAAGGAACGTATCACATTTTAGAGATGTTTAAACCAAGCAATTTATATTTCAATGCCGTCATTTGAATGAAGTTCATTTTTTTCGATGAAGATTTAAGTTTTCAAATATAATAAATTAATGTAGTATTGTGATAAGCTTTTAAATATTACCGAGGAATGTAATGCATTTTAGACTTGTTTAAATAAAGTTGCATTAAAGTTGGAAAATGTTTCATAATCAATGCTTTAAGCATGATTGATCTTTCTTATTTTTAAAAAAATCAGGAGGTTGAATGATCTTGGGTATTCTAAAGATGTTTAATGATTGATGAGGTTTGAATGGAATAGATGGAAATATAGGTATTTAAGCCCATAATAAAATACATATTTGTGTTCCTCTAGGCAAAATTTAGATTAACTTGAATCTAAAATACCGTCAGATATATTGTTTAAGTTTAATTTATATACCACCAAGAAAGTTAGTAAAATAATTTGATATTTTGAGATGAAGTTGTAAAGTGCCTGGCTGCCTCAACCGGGAATCGAACCCTGGATCTCCGAACTGGCCAGCCGACGCTCTACCGTTGAACTACTGGACGAAATTGCAAGCTCTAATCGTCGAAGGGGACTCTATTCTCCACCCTCTAATGTCAGATTGACGGGTAACTGGCAATCTGACTGTCCACCTCCTGCTATTTTGACCTCGGGTTAGCCTCCTACTACTACTATTTTTACCCAATTTAGTATCCTGCGTGGTCGTTATCCTCTCAAATTGAAATCGGATTTCCATATCCCAGAGTCCACTAATTCCGTTCTAGTCGTATTAAGGTAACTTTCCGACCTCCGCCATCTTTGTACTAACCTACAGGGTTGATTTTTTCGGACGCCATTGTAAAGAGCCTTGCTACCCCAACCGGGTGTCGAACCCTGGATCTCCGAACTGGCCAGCCGACGCTCTACCGTTGAGCTACAGGAGCGAAATTGCAAGCTCTTATTGTCGAAGTGGACTCTGTAATGTCTATGTTCGGAGTTCTCAGATTTAATCGAGGCGAAAACTAAAACGTGCTTTAAAAGCCTGTAAACAAAACAAATGAATCTGTAAAAATATCTAATAAACTTACAAAACTTTGCTGAAGTTTTATTCTACACGATGTTATTAACTGAAAGCCATTAAGCTGCATCGACTAAAACTATCGCGATTTCTTCTGTTAGGTAGCACCAACATAATAAATATAACAGAAATATCCCCTGCTATTTTTAATACGTTGGGTAATAATTACGGTCCTAATTTTTATCACAGAACATGACGTTTTCTCAAAGTGAAGAAATTTTAATTTTAGAGCAATATTTCTACAGCCAATTTTATTATAGTGTCATAGAGTTTTGGAAGATGTACCCATGCTCTCTAAATTCCCTAACAATTCAACAGTTACGGAGTTAGTAAAGCGTTTTCAAGAAATTGGATGTGTTGCAAATAAAGCGAGAACAAGCAGGCATTCCATTTTAATTTAATATAAACTGTTCGAAAAAGAAACTGTCCTGCTGAAACTCTTCAATGAACTCTCTCATAAGAATGGCTAGAGAAATATTGTTCTAAAATAAAAATGCTTTCACTTTGGGAAAGCGCCATTTTCTTCGATTGATAAAAAATGAAGTGTGTAATAATCGTCTGACGAATTAAAAACATCAGGTAATATTTTTTTCATATTTTTGAAGGTATATTAGTGCCACATAACGGAAAAAAATTGTACCATTTCAATTCCTTGGTACATTATGTGATTTTTAAATTCAACTTTTCAATCGCTCTGAATAATACATGAAATTAATTTTATTTCAAATTGCAATTCACTTGCTGTTTTTCAATAATTTCCTTCTCAATTACAAAAATTGAATTAAAAGAAGATTCGCTTTAAAGTTGGATTTACGGGACTTTTCAATCACACTGCATAATACATGAAATCAATTTTTATTTCACATTACAATTCACTTGAAGTTTTTCAATAATTTCGTTTACAATTACAAGAATGACATTAAAAACACATTTGCTTTATAAAGTTAAACATATTTCTTCTATGAAAGAGAAGATTGTGCTTTAACTGCTGTCAGAAAACTTCATTAGAACACAGCATAAAAGTGAACTTTCAGCAATATTGTATATTTTCCTTTCTATCCAAAAATTGGTCATAAAGTTGCTAGCATTCTCAATAAGTTTGAGTTCAAAGTCATACTCTCCCTTATGAATGAAATAAAATTTTCTTCGCTTAAGAATGCTATTAAATAGTTTAATAATCAGGCATTTGTGAAATTCCTTGTCAGTGCGGGCTATTGTATATATATATATATATATATATATATATACAAGGTAGGATCAAAAAGTTCGGAGACTGTGCTGATATCTCCAACCCTGATTGGAGGAAAGGGGAACTATTTTACCGTGGCGTAGAGGCACATGTGACGCGAGATGTAAAAAGGAAGAAGCAGGTGTTTTTCCAGACAATGCGTATCAGTAAACTGTAGTCATTCGCGTTTGTCCAAAACGGAAATAGCGTTTGAAGAACAACGTGAACTCTCATAAGAATGGCTAGAGAAGTGTTGTTCTAAAATGAAAATGTTTTCACTTTGGGAAAGCACCACTCTCTTCCATTGATAAAAAGTGAAGTCTGTAATAATCGTCTGACGTAATAAAAACATCAGATAATATTTCTTTTATATTTTTGAAGGTACATTAGTGCCACCTAATGGAAAAAATTGTACCATTTCAATTCCTCAGTATATTATGGGATTTTTAAATTGGATGTACGCAACTTTTCAATGTTTCTGTCGGTGATTTCCCCAAACGCTGGCAGAATTTATTATTCGCACGTTGTTCTTCAAACGCCATTTCCGTTTTCAACGAACGCGAACGACTACAGTTCACTGGCACGCATTGTCTGACAAAACCCTGCACTGCGGACCTGCTTCTTCCTTTTCATATCTCGAGTCACATGTGCCTCTACGCCACGGAAAAATAGTTCCCCTTTCCTCCAATCAGGGTTGGAGATATCAGCACAGTCTCCGAACTTTTTATCCTACCTTGTATATATATATATATATATATATATATATATATATATATATATATATATATATATATCACGGTATTTTCATATTATATATATATATATATATATATATCACGGTATTTTCATATTATATATATATATATATATATATATATATATAACATTTATTTACTTGTATTTTAAATACCAGTGACTTACCTTAAATTGAAAATAGTCTGAAGAGCATATATGAAAATAAAATATACTCAACGTTAGGCTGTGTGTGTGTGTGTGTGTAGAAAATTTCTATTATAATTAGAACAGGTACTAAATAAGTATTAAATACCCCACTTTTTCTGTTCCATATACAAAGTAAGCAATTTAAAATTGGATTACATATTGAGAATGTCTGGTGAATATAAGCCTTTCACTGCACCCAAAGATTAAAGTATTTAAAGTTTTATAAATCATATATGTAATACAGGTACTTAAGGTACTAATTCCCTTGTTCCCTGCATTAACGTACATGGTGAAGTACATGAATGGTGTAAAAGTGAAAAGTATTTCCGAAACCACTTACGTTTTCAAGGGTCATATCTGGTTCGTTAATACTGAAATTCTACGTTTCTGTGTGCATAACTGTGCATTGTATTGCAGAAATTATGCATATGACCCAACGTAGAAAAATATAGAAAATGAATAGAAGTAACAATATTCATATAAAATAGATAAACAAAATAAACCAGCAAGATACAATGTGATAATATTAAAATACAATTTAATGAATAAAAGTTAAAAAAGAGTAAGAATAAAATAACATAAAATGAGTTACCACTTGTTTTGAGGTGAAAATGTAATACTCAAAAATGTTTACAGTTACGGTTATAGTCTAAGGGTGTAGATGGTTGAAATGAAACGTGGTGAATAGAAATAGAATTTATTTGTATTAAGTAATGAAATAAATGATATCACTATTCCAATTTTGAAGTTATACTTGTTTGTTGTATGGATGCTTAGTGGTCACCTTGATGATAAGCTGATTTAATTTTTAATTATTCAATAGTTATTGAGACGGACTTTTCAATAAGTTGCTATAATTGGAGCATGGTGTTGAATTTAAATTTAAAATGTGTTTTTATAAAGGAATAAATAAGGTTTGGCCGCGTATTCATTTTGGATGGTGGTGGTTATTAATTTAATAATATTTCCTTTGTAGCAACATGGTGTACTTAACTGTTTGATTCTTATTAACTAATTATTAATGATATTTTTAAAAACTGATTTTGAAAGGTTTGATGTATAAAGTTGAAGTTTGTCGACTTTGAAATTATACAAAGCTGTTTCGTCAAAAATTTTAAATTTTAATATATCTTCCTTTTTTAATTTTTACTTTCCCTGCAATACATGGTAATGTATAGGGAAAGTATTGGAATCATGTCGAAAATCGCAACTCGAGTTTTCGACGGATCTACACGTTTCGAGACCTCTAGAATACGAAAAAACTATTTTTAGCGTGACGTCTGTCTGTGTGTCTGACTGTCTGTCTGTGCAGATTTTGTATCCACTCTAACTAAAAAACTAATGGAACGAATTTCATAAAATTTGGTAGGTAAGTCACTTGTGGGCGAATCTGGTGTTGATTAGTTTTAGGTACGATTCGAAATAAAAGAACCTGCCTTTTTTTGCGAAATGGCCCGCAAAAGCTTGTATCCACACTAGCTAAAAATCTAATGGACGAAATTTCACAAAATTTGGTAGATAAATCGCTTGTGGATCATTCTGGTGCTGATTAGATTTTGGTACGATTCGGAAAAAATAACCTGCCTTTTTTTGCAAAATAGCCCGTAAAAATTGACAAAATCTAAAATAAAAAACTACATATGCTGAAATATATCCATTAAATACTTGTTGTATACGTAATTTTGAACGAAGAAAAGAATAAGACCAATCCCATTACACTAGAACTAGCCGTTCTCGAGATATTTTAGTTTCGTCGTTTTTCCTTTACGCCACATTTGAAAATGAGTCCAGTTACCTAATGAAAACGAAAATTGAATTAATAGTGAATTAAATTTAATTAAAATAAAGAGAATGTGTATATAAGTCTGCAGGGAAAGTCATGTGCTGCCCACATCAGATTTTTTAAACTAAGATCAAGGTAATTGATCTAGGGTGATGAGTAAACATTTTCAATTAGTAGTAGATTAGGTGGATAAAATTGAAAGTTTAACATGGGTGCATCTTTAGTAATTTTAATAATAATTAGATCATCCATGAATCTGTACATGATATGACGGTTGAATTGGTGCTTAATTTCGTAATAGTGTAGATATAGGCTGGCTAGAATTGTGGATGAGATTCCTCCCTGTGGAATTCCCATTTTTAATTTGCAATTCAAACTGGTTGAAAACAAAGAATTTTAATAACGTTTTGAATGTTGGTACAGAGATGGTTTTAGATTGAGCAAATTGTTCATATGAAATTAGTATGACTTTATATAAATCATGAATGTCAATGTTATTAAAGAGGTCTTTAAAATCAAAAGTTTTGATATCATGGATGAAAGGTTGTTATTTTAAGTTATTAACCAGTTCTAAACTATTTATGATAACATGTGCTCACTGTGTAGTAAAATTATCATAAATTTGATGTAGAATATATATATATATATATATATATATATATATATATATATATATATATATATATATATTATAAAATTTGCCTATAATGAAAGAAATCTTATTTTAGTGCCTTATACTATGGCAAGTTTTAAAAATTAAACACGTTTCAAATAAAACTTAACGCGTTTTACAGAAAAAAAAATAGCGTGAAAACCCCATAAGAAATACACTAGACAACTTACCGAAATAGTTGTGACAACTGAGCCGCAGCCGCTGTAAATTCTCGCACTTTTTTCGCTGTCTTTAAAAATTAAAATTAACTATTTATCCATGAAACAAATATTCCTTAATTTTTACTTTCCTTATATACATAATGTATAAGGAAAGTATTGTGACGGGGTCGAAAATTCGAATTCGAGTTTCCGACGGGAGAGCACGTTTCAAGCATCCCTGATCACGAATCGAACATTTTTGAAGGGATGTCTGTGTGTGTGTGTGTGTGTATGTGAAAGTGTGTGTGTGTGTGAAAGTGTGTGTGGGTGTGAAAGTGTATGTGTATGTGTGTGTGTGTGTGAGTGAAGGTATGTGTGTATGTGTGTGTGAAAATATATGTGTGTGTGTATGTGTCAGTGAGTCTGTGGAGACGATAACTGACGAACGAATGGATCGATTCGAACGAAATTTATAACAAAAATTACAAGTCGTAAACACTGGAAGCCTATTGTTTTTATACGCAACCGAATGTTCAGACCCCCCCCCCCACCCTAAATTTTCGAGTGAAATTTTGAAAAAATCGTCAAAAAATCAAACCTCTAATAAAGTTACGCAAATAGACATTTCTTATGTAATTTTTCATTATAAAACGATTGACGTAAATTTTAGAACGCTAACATGAACAGTTCTCAAGATATTGCACATTTTTCAAAAAATTATCAAAAAGTCATATAAAATAAAAAAAAATATTTCCTATTGAGAAACATGTTCACTTTTCATATGTAATACCATGCGATACATTGGGTGACATCATTCTCGTGGATCTAGCTTGTTCCATTCATGACAAAAGATACTTTGAGTAATAGTTTTGTATTTGAACGCCAATAGTCATTTATCTGCTGTAAGAATAACTTATTTCTCCGTCCATAACGCTTGGCGAGATTTTAGCAACGAATTTGGTAGAATGTCGCCAACTTGGCGACTTTTTAAATGTTGCTAAATTAACGAAAAACTCTCTAAATGGATAAAAATGACTCTAAATCAAGGAAAATTACGACTAATTGACGAAAATTCAATATCTTGGAAAGAATATGAATATCTACTATAAAAATAATCTATTGTTTTTTACTGTAAAATTTATAAATTCATTGCATTATATAAGGAAAGTCATGTGTTGCCTACATCGGTTTTTTTTATAGTTGGCCAAAAGATGAAAGTTGTAAATGGTGAAGAGAAAATTTGGATTTCTGCTTATAAGAAAAGTGTAAAACATGAAAACGTAAAAACTGAGACATCAACCCCTACTTTATTCTATACTATACGACATTTTCTCCATGTTAACCGAATTCGGCCCTATCCGAGCTGTTTGTTCTTAGTCCACATTAACTCAGATAATCGAGGCTCTATAATATTCATACGTTTATCCCAGCTAAATATCTATGAAATAATTTATTAAGTAGATAATTTTAAATGTATATATCATAAGTTACTAAGACCTTTTAAGATTAAGTTTCAATTATTTACAAAATTTGAAATTTTACCCAGTGGAGAAAAAAATAGTTTTTTTAAATAGTTCGTTATTGTTAATCATATGTAACTTAAATGTCTGGAAGACACAAACATTCCAAATTTGGACTTTCTAACTGCCCAGGTTCTCGATTTTTACTTAGAAATCGAATACATTTCTCTGGTGCGTCTAAGACGGGCAACCCTGATAAACTTCAAATTGCAAAGAATTAAAATATACCCCAAAAGACAAGAACATACTAATTTTGAACTTTCTAGCTGCTCCGATTTTCAAGTTTTTCTCCAAAAATGACTGCATTTCTATGGCGTAAATTAAATTACAATTTAATACAATATTTGTAGGTGTAAATATAACTTTTTCTCCTCAACATTTTTTAGGATTAAATGGGATACCTCGTCGATATTCTTATTATCCGGATGCATTTATTTTTTGAAATGTAGTTTCTCTTCTTTAGGTTTATTATTATCAATAGTTAGATCTTTATATTTTATTTTTATTATTTGAGAAAGATTATTAGTAAAATATTCAAGATTTAGAATATATTTTACGGATTCTTCTTTAGAGTGAATAAATAATGTGCCTCCTTTAGATCATACTTTTAATCAATTAAATTTAGTGAATAACTAATGTGTATTTGAGGGTCTTTATATTTTCAAAATGGATGTTCTTTGATTATTATCCAAAACGGGCAATCCTGATAAACTTCAAAATCCAAAGAATCATAATGCACCGCAAAAGACAAGAACACACTATTTTGAACTTTCTAGCTGCCCCGGTTCTCTGGTTTTTCTCCAAAAACAAGTACATTTCTATAGCGCGTCCAAGACGAGTTAACCAAATAAGATTCAAAATCCAAAGAATTAAACTATACCTTAAAAAAGCGATGCCATACTAAATTGCACTTTGTGGCAACCCCTGTTTTCGAGTTATTCTTAAATAACGAGCACGTTTATATAGTGAACCCATGATGATCTAGCCCGATAAGGTTCAGAATCAAAAGCATTAAAATGTACCATAAAAGACAACGACATACAAATTTCATGCTACTGTGGTGAATGGAACCTGATTAGTTAGGGCCTCAAAAATTTGAATCGCACTAACAAACAAACACCAGATCAAGTTAAATAAAAGGTTGTGTAAAGAACCTTGCTGCCCCAACCGGGAATTGAACCACAGATCTTCGTACTGGCCAGTCGACGTTTTACTATTGTGCTGAGACGGAATTGAAAGCTCTTATCGTCTAACTGCAGTTGTAAACTATAAATAATAATAAAAAATAGGTTTTTATATTTCTTAAACACTGTCTGTGAGCGCATGTGGATATTTTTTAATGTAAATAGCATCAGTGCTTAAGGTTTCTTTGGCGAAAAGCAGAGCATTACGAAACGTGTAAACATGTTGGACACTTATACCTCTGAACGTAAATATTGTAGGAAATATAGTTCAAATTATGAATATATAAAAGTAATTTCATTATTTTAATATTTTAAACTTTTTCTTTGAAAATTTTTTAAAAGTTTTAAACTTTAGAAACTTCAAACATTCCTAGAGAGTGTTTTTCAATTTTTTTTTTTAATTTCACTCGAAATATCTTCAAAACTATAAAGGATAGATATAAATAGTAAGCGAGGATGACATTTAGTTTCAAAATCTATATTTTTTGTAAAATACTCTTATAGTTTTTTTCGTGCAATCGTCAAGCTGAAGAATATTAAAAATTTTCCGTTTTTCAGTATTGTAATTCTCATGTTTCAAAAACCAAATGTGTTATCCATGACCAATAAGCAAGAATTTATAGCTCTTTAAATGTCTTATTACTTTCCCTGCAATGTGCATGGCAACGTATAGAAAAAGTATTGCAATCATACCGAAATTCGCAACTCGAGTTTTCGACGGACCTACACGTTTCGAGACCTCTAGATACGAAAAAACTCTTTTTAGCGTGACGCCTGTGTGTGTGTGTGTGTCTGTCTGTGTGTCTGTCTGTATGTCTGTCTGTGTGTCTGTCTGTGTGTCTGTGCAATGCATGTATCCACTGTAACTCAAAAACTAATGGGCCGAATTTCATAAAATTTGCTAGATAAGTCACTTGGGTGTGACCCTGGTGCTGATTTGTTTTTAGTACGATTTGAAATAAAAAATCTGCCTTTTTTTGCGAAATGACCCGCCAAAATTTCCTTTATCCACTCTAGCTAAAAAACTAATGAACCGAATTTCATAAAATTTGGGTGATAAATCGCTTGTGGGTTACTTTGGTGCTGATTAGATTTTGGTAAGATTTGGAAAAAAATAATCTGCCTTGTTTGCAAAATGGCTCTCAAAAATCGTCAAAATATAAAATAAAAAACTACGTATGCTCAAATATATCCATTGAATGCTAGTTTTATACGTAATTTTTAACGAAGAAAAGATTAAGACCAACCACATTACACTAGGACTAGCCGTTCTGGAGATATTTTAGTTTTCTTCGTATTTTCTCTACGCCACCTTTGAAAATTAGACCAGTTACCAAATGAGGACGAAAATTGAATTAAAATAATTAAAAGTGAATTAAAAGTGAATTAAATTTAATTAAAATAAAGAGAACATGGATATAAATCTGCAGGGAAAGTCATGTGCTGCCCACATCAGATTTTTAGTGAAAGGTTGTAATATTTAAAATGTTATGATTATTGCAGCTCAATATGTTTACTTACTTTTCGGTAAAATATTGGTACACAAGAACAAGTTATCTTGTTTTATTTGAAAAAAAAATAGGAAGTTAAATGAACTTGAGGATTCTAAAAACATTTATTGATTGATGAGGTTTGAATGGAATAGATGAAAATATACGTATTTATGTGCCACCAGGCTATTTTATAGATGTGCTTGAATCTAAAATATTAGCAAATATATTTTATAAATTTAATTTATATACAGCCAAGCATGCAAGTAAATAATTTTATATTTTGATTTGAAGTCTATGATCGGAGTATCCAAATAAATTCGGGGTGAGAACTACAAGTACAAGCTAGCTATAGACATTTAGTAAGTCATTTGTAGCAGTTTGAAAGACTTTAAACGAATCAAATGAGTCTGAAAAAATGCAATAAACTTTTTGAACTTTACTGGAGTCATATGTTATGAAATGTTTTTCACGTAAAACCATTTCGGTTCCATGGAACTGCAAACGCCAGCAATTTTTATTTGCACAGCTACGTATTTTATAAAAAATATCAATTAGTTTTAAAGTTGTTTTATATATCTATTAAATTCGTTATTTTAATGGATGCATTCTTTCCTACTCTTTCCGTGAACAAAATTTGAACTATCAAAATCGAGTACCCTTGAACTGAATTTCATGACGTTCTAAGTACTAAATTAACCAGCGCGAACACTAATTTAGCTGCATGCAAGCAACAGGTTGGAAACTCCGCATTACATGATGCAGAAATAAAAATATAAATATATTTAAAAAATTGAAGAATTCCGGTGAATTATGAAGCAATCAACAATATGCTTATTCAATAAAGAAATATTTTATAATTGATTTGATCCCAGTGGTTGTAGCAGGAGACTCACACAAGGAAGTCACGCGTTAAATCCTCAATTTCGCCCAAAGACAACTCTCGTGTAAAAGCGAAGCATGGGCAAGATAAATTGGTCCTAAAGTCCGAGAAGTGGTGGGTTAGAGGAAGGATGGTACGATCGATCCCTGTGCCTGTCACACCCACTGAATTCCGGTCTAAATTGGGTGGTTAAAAGATGTAATGTGACCCTCCTCCTGTAATGCTAAGGGGCAACGTGTTTCATAGAAATATCATTCACTTGTTGGCTACTTTATAGTCGAATGATTGAATTATCAAGTCCCAGTCCTTTGACAATAAAATTTATTATGCGTACGCTTGACAGCTGCTCTTTAATATAGGAGCCAGTTGACTCAGCCTAGTTTCTGTTTATAAAACATATAATTAAATACTTTGTATTAAATATATCACAATTCAAAATCGTGCATTTTCTTTTAAAAATATATTTACGTAATGTAGATTTATCAACGTCAAGCGTTAAAATTCCTGAGCGCAGTCAAAGTTCTAAAATCGCAATATTTTACAATATTAGAATAATTTGCATTTCTTTTAATAAATTTGAAAAAAAACCTTCCTTTTAGCGTTGAAAATAAATTTATAAATAAACTGAACTATTCAAATTGTTAAACAAATATATCTCTATATCATGCAGAAATAAAAAATTAAATTTTTCTTTTTAAATTCAAGAGTTTGATTAAGTCATATTATAACAAATCCCAAATTGAGCTGCAGACGATTTTGCCTCTTCTATTTAATTAAATATATTGCTAATCTGTTTAATTAAATATATTTTGTGCCAATGGAATAGCATAATCATACCGTTAATTAATGTTTATACAATATTTAACTACATGCGTTACACTCCACATATTACAGCATTTCAAAATTGCACATTTTTTATGAAAACATTTATGCAATGAACATTTAAAAGCATCAAGCCACGAAATTCCTGAAAACTAGCAAAACTCTATTCTAATATAATAGACAAGCGTTTCTTTTAATAGTTTTGAGGAAAACATTTATTTTTAATATCATACCGTTGAAAATTAATTTTAAAACAAATTTAATTACGCAAACAATTTAACACATATTGCATTACACCATGCAGAAAGGAAAAGATAAACGCGTTTTAAAAAATTTAAGCGTTAAATTTGGTTAAATATCACAAAATTCAAAGCAAGCTGCAGACGGTATTTAGCGTCTGTCTCTCCTATTTAATTCACTATACTATATCATTTCATGGCAATAACATGAAATCAAAGAGAAAATAAATTGTTTCATCTAAAACATTCAAAGTTGCACATGTTTAATAATATATATATATATATATATATATATATACATACAGTGTTATAATCATTAAACACTTTAATTCTTTAATACTGACAAATAATGTTCTAAAACCATGACATCCTACCATAATACAATAACTAATATTTTTTTTACTAACGGTGTTAATAATGTTTCTGTGTTATACCGTATAGTTGAAAATGAAAATAAAATGTTTTAAACTAAACTGTGCAACTATTTTAATAAATATTGCATTAAATCGTACAGAAATTAAAAGTTAAATATCTTTAAAAATGAAAACGTTTAATCGGATTAAATTATAACAATTCCTATGCAGGATGCAGATGATTTTATCTCTTCTATTTTATTTTATTTATTGTTTCATTTTATGCGAATGGCATAGCATGATCATACCATGGCACGATCAATGTTTATAAAATATTTAGAGACATGCCTGCGTGTCATTCGCAATTCAAACTCGGCTGCAATCACATCGCCTCTGTATAATATGTTTCCTCTAAAATATTCAATACTCTTGATTCCATCATATTGGCCATTGGAAACCCAAACTCACAAGTTTTGGGTTCTTTACATTCAACGACCTCAATACCGCACAAAACACACCAAGGATGAGTGAACACCGGAACGGGCCCAAGATCGCGCGGCAAAATTACGTCACGTACACGGTCTTCCCACGTGCCTGGGATGAGAAGGGGAAACATTCCCTGGCCCCGGTCCCCATCTTCATCAATTTTGAAACGCAGTTAAGATCAGATCCGGGGATCAATATGGATCTGCAAGCAACTGTTAGAAAGATCGAAACAGGAAGATGTGACTCACCGATGCTGTGGATAGGATCGTCCGAAGGCAGGATTTGAGAGAACGGAGCGGATGACCGCCAGAGGGCGTAGCTGAGGAATGAAGTGAGGATGGAGATGAAGAAGCGCGGGAGAAGATCCGAGTGAGCGCCCCCTGGTGGATTGCCTTTTTAGATGCAGAAGAGAAGAAAGACTTCGGTAAATAGTTTGGCGCAAACTGAAGAAATAAAGTTGCAGTTGCTCTGGGTTCTAGAGCTTGAAAGGAGCGGTTCCACCTGGTTTAAGATCTCCGAACTTGTGGGGTTTTTTTTTCCTTCGTCTTTTATACACTGAGCTCGATTTCGCAGAGCAAGTGTTATCGATCATTGAATGAAAAAGAGCATTTAGGAGCTACAGATGCTTCATTTTGCGATTTCAATTAGAATCCGTTGAAAGGGGCCGCGGAAGTCTAATGATACGGAAAATAAGCAATTTCTTTTGAAAGATGGTTTTCTGCTTTTGTGCGCGCCAAAGCTAATTGGCCGGAAGAAAGGAAATCTAAAAATCTTATGCAACCAACACATGGCATTCCCTACCAACAGGGGTGGAACTATTGTACGCTAAAACAACGGGTGACGGGGTAGTAAAAACTGTAGGATGCCCCCAGAAAAAGAAGATCGTATATGTGGAGATCTTGGCTTTTGCTACAGACTTATTTTTCCCTGTACTTCTTAACTCTCTCCGCTCCTGCGTTCAACATCTCTAACGGGCTTGTTCTCGACTCCCAAAGAACATGAAGAGCAGAACTTTGGCACACAGTTTCATCCCGGCACTTCATTATTCACAAACATCCTCGCGTCATTGCGTTACGTCACTTACGTACGTCATGACTATGTTTTTATCCTTTTCGTGAATTTTCTTTGCAGTTTAGCGCCTTCAGATGAAATACTCGCCTGATTCTGACGTGTAGTTACGTATATCATACTACATAGGTTCATAGACGTATTTAAGGAATGTCCATGTACGTATTAAGTTCATGGATGTATTAGGCCAGGAATGTGCCAAAGCACACAGTTGAAGAATTGTTACTTTATTTGAAAGCCATTTCTTACAGAATATTTTAAAAAAACATTACAAACAAACTTTCATGGAACAATTGAGATTTGAACACAATATCGCCGAAATCGGTAAATTGTCTCAATGCTGAAATAATATAAATCACAAAAGAAAAATCTAATAAAAATGTCGTGCAGTTCAAGAGAAAAAGGAAACAAGAAAAATCAATCACGCATAAAGCATTGATTACGAAACACTTTCCGATTGAAATGTAATTTTATTTAGCATCTCTAAATTGCAATACATTCAGCGCTGATATTTTAGTACTACAGTAATTCATTATATTTAGTACACAGTACTACAGTAATTCATTATATTTAGTACACAGTACTAGAGTAATTCATTATATTTAGTACACAGTACTACAGTAATTCATTATATTTGAAAACTTAAAATTTCATTGAAAAAGACAATGCTAGTAACCATGGAGGTAAAAGTAAGAAGTTAAAATTTCACATTAAGGAAACTCCAATATCAGGTAAGACAATAATTCAGGTGGCGCTGGGATGGATAAGATAAGTAGTCCTGCATTGCATGAATTTCTATGGCGAAAGGCCTAAAATATTTTTTTAAATTGTTAATTTCGTAAAAATAAAAAATATGATGTGAGCAGCACATGACTTTCCTTATATAATGCAATGAATTTACTACTTTAACAGTAAAACCAGCAGGTTATTCTTATAGTAGATATATTTCTTCCACGATATTGAATTTTCGTCAATTAGTCGCCATTTTCGTTGATTTAGCGTCATTTTTATCCATTTGGCAAAATTTTCATTAATTTGGCAACATTTAAAAAGTTACCAAGTTGGCGACATTCCGCCAAATTCGTCGCCAAAATCACAAAGCGTTATGGACGGAAAAATAAGTTATTCTTATAGCAGATAAATGATTGTTGGCGTTCAAATACAAAAGTATTACTCGAAGTACCTTTTCTCATGAATGGAACGAGCTAGATCAACGAGAATGATGTCACCAAATTTATCGCATGATATTACATATGAAAAGTGAACATGTTTTTCAACAGTTAATATTTTTTTTAATTTATGGGATATTTTGATAAATTTATTTGAAAAATGCGCAATATCTCGAGACTAGCGTTCTAAAGTTTATGTCAATCGTTTTCTAAGGAATTATTACATAAGAAATGTCTATTTGCGTAACTTTATTAAAGGTTTTAATTTTTTTGATGATTTTTTCAAAATTTCACTCGAAAATTTAGGAGGTTTCTGAACATTCAATTGCGTTTAAAAACAATAGGCTTCCAGTATTTACGGATTGTAATATTTGTACCAAATTTCATTCAAATCGGTCCATTCGTTCGTCAGTTATCGTCTCCACAGACTCACGGACACACACACACACACACATCATCTCAAAAACGTCTGATTCGTGTTCAGGGATGCTTGAAACGTACTCTCCCGTCGAAAACTCGAATTCGAATTTTCGACCCCGTCACAGTACTTACCTTATATATTATATGTATATAAGGAAAGTAATAATTAGCACAATGCAAGTTAGAACGGAAGCAATAAAGAATTTTCCTACACATTCAAAATTATTTTGCCTTTCAATTTATTTTTATCTCCATAGATTCTATACTCTATGCAACAACTATGAAAAAATACTGGTTAATTACACTCATCATTAGGGAACACTTAATTTAAAAATAATCAAAAATACATATACTATATACTAGAACTAGGCCTTTCTGTTGTGTCAATTAGCAATAGCAGAGACTTTACTAACACTAGCGACACATAGATATAATTTTCAAAGCATTATGGTATTTTTAACCGTTTCTTACATAGGAGTTCAATCTCCTTCTTTCTAACTCCATGCTAGTTACACTAAATGAACTTTATTCAAATAACGTCATAGAAATAAAAATCGTCTGCCTCTCTATGTAAAATCAATGAATATTTCATCATTTAAAATAAAAAATATTATAATTGCGTTGGCACAGAATTTAGATACACAGATAATACCCAAAAATAAAGCGTTTTTATGCGATGCTAAATATAAATTTAAACAAACTTTAAACTCACGATCTTTACGCAGCAGAAAAAACAAGAAAGATCAATCATGCATAAGCATTGATTATGAAACACTTTCCAACTTCAATGCAATTTCATTTAAAAATTTTTAAAATGTGATACATTCAGTAATGATATCTTTTACATTAGCACAGTACTACAGTAATTTATTATACTTAAATATTTAAAACTGTATCGAAATATAAATCATCTTATTCTCTATGCAAAATCAATGAATATTTCATTCATATAACTTGTATTCCAGACTCCAGAGCTAAATAATTTTGTGTGAAAAAAATTCAACAATTCTTATGTAACTCACCTTACAATCGCTTGAGATATTTGAATTCTGCATAAGTTAAAATTAGACTTCGTTGACGAAATAATAAAAGTTAAGGAATCATTTAAAATCGCAACTATTGTAATTGTATAGGCACGGAATTTAGATACACGGATAATACACAGATACACAGATAATATATGTGTGTGTGTGTGTGTGTGTGTGTGTGTATTCAAAGTATTGGAATCGTGCCGAAGATCGGAACTCGAATTTTCGAAGGATCTACACGTTTTGGGACTTCTAGAACACGAAAAAACTATTTTTAGGGAGACGTCTGTGTGTAAGGGTGTATCTGTGTATGTTTCTGTGTGTCTGTGAGGATATTACATCCACTCTAATTGAAAACCTAATGGACCGAATTTCATAAAATTTGGCAGGTATGTTTTTTGTCGGAAATCCTGATGTTCATTAGATTATAGTATGATTCGTAATAAAGGAATCTGCCTTCTTTGCGAAATGGCCGGCAGAAATTGCCTTTATCCACTCTAGCTAAAAACTAATGGAACAAATTTAACAAAATTTGGTGTATAATATTTCAATAACCTACAAGTGATTTATATACCAAATTTAACAAAATTTGGCATATAAATAATTTGTAGGTTATTCTAGTACGATTCGGGAAAAAGGAACGGGTTGTTTTTGCGAAATGACCCGCAAAAATCGTTAAATATGAAAATAAAAAACTACGTGTGCTCAATTATTTCAATTAAATTCCTATTTTATACGTGATTTTTGACAACAAAAAGAGTATGACTAACCCCATTACTCTAAGACTAGCCGTTCTTGAGATATTCTAGTATTTTCGTGTTTTCGCTACGCCACCTTTGACAATAAGTCCAACTATCAAATGAGAACCAAATTTAAGTTTAACGTGCAAATTTAATGTCATTTAAAATACTTATGGCTATTATTTTGTGCAGATAAACTCAGATTATTATTGAAGAAACAAAGAGAACGTGAATATGAGTCTGCAGGGAAAGACATGTGCTGCCCACATCAGAATTTTTAACAATATTATAACAATGATTTATAGAAGTGAACGGGAATTATTTGCAGGCCATTCCGAAAAAATGTAGGATCTATATTTAAAGATCCACCAAATTTTTGTAGAATAAAATGTTCAACATATTTAAGCCGTGTACCAAATTTTAACTCTCTAGGACGTGTAAAAGTGCATTAAAAATGCCATCAAATAAGTATATCATGAAGAGTTATATAAAATTTTTAAAAAAATTGAAAAATTGTTATCTACCAAATTTATTTTAAAATGTGACGTATCTCTCATATACAAAATAATTAAACTCGTGGAAAGATATTTATTATATAATATATCTCTTTCTCTTTCTGGAGGATATCCCAAAAGTCAGAATTTAATTGAATTTGTTTTTTTCCCTATATTAAATAATTTTTAAATAAAAAACTACTTAACATATTTTACTGAAAATTTTTTTTATATATTTTATGGGATAATGTAAATATTTCCTAAAAATTTCGATGCAATTTGTGAATTTTAAATTTGCATAAAGAAATTTCGAAAAATTAGGTCTCATAGGGTTCAATGTATTTCATTTTTTCAACCCGGGTTCAATAAAAACTAATTGGGTGATATTATTTATTTATATTCCCATAAGTCCCACAGACCGTCTGAAAAACATACTAAAATTTCATTTTGATAAAGTCATTTCTACGGCAGTTATCGTACTAACGGACAGACAGACAGAATGAACAAAGTCATAAACAATTTTCAACTATGTTGTAAAGTGTTAAAAATATTTGAAAAATTGTTATCTACCAAATTTATTTTAAAATGTGAAGTCTCTCTCATATACAAAATGATCAAACTTGTGGAAAGATATTTATTATATAATATATCTCTTTTTTCTTTCTGGAGGATATCCCAAAAGTCAGAATTTAATTGAATTTATTTTTTTCCCTATATTAAATAATTTTTAAATAAAAAACTACTTAACATATTTTACTGAAATTTTTTTTATATATTTTATGGGATAATGTGAATATTTCCTAAAAATTTCGAAGCAATTTTTGAATTTTAAATTTGCTTAAAAATTTTTTGAAAAATTAGGTCCCATAGGGTTCAATGTATTTCATTTTTTCAACCCGGGTTCAATAAAAACCTAATTGGGTCATATTATTTATTTATATTCCCATAGGTCCTACAGACTGTCTGAACAACATACTAAAATTTCATTTTGATGAAATCATTTTTACGGCAGTTATCGTGCTAACGGACAGACAGACAGACAGACAGACAGAATGAACAAAGTCATAAACACTTTTCAACTATGTTGTAAAGTGTTAAAAATGGATGTCATATTTTATTTTGCAATGAGGCATGTGATCTCTTCATATATCATGAGTGTAATTATTATTTCAATTTTTATTTACCCAACTATCCAAAAATCAACCCAACATATTTTGCTCAATTTTTTTTTTTACACATTTTATGTGATAATTAAACTATTTCCTAAAATTTTCGAAGAAATATTGTGAATTTTAACTTTGCTAAAAAAATATTTAAAAAATTAAGTCCCATTGGGTTCGGTGTATTTCATTTTTTCAACACGGGTTAAATCCGAAATTAATTGGTAGATATTATTCATTTTCATTCCCATAGGTCCCACAGATCGTTTCAACAATATATACTAAAATTTCATTTTGATAAAGTCATTTTGATAAAGTTATTTTCACGGCAGTTATTGTTCGAACGGAAAGACAAACAGAATGACCAAAGTCATAAACACTTTTCAACTATGTTGTAAAGTGTTAAAAATGTGTTTTTTAAATGATAAAAATATAGAATATTTTTATGCCAACTGCTATGTTACATGGAAATGAGGACTATATATTTATATAACAATTCATTAACATGTGTTTGTCTTTTCAGACCGAACCATCCCTCTAAAAGACAATCCAATGACTTCGACTAAATCTTTGCACATTTATATTATCAACCATAAGACAGAACTAATGGGGCGAATTATAGACTTCCTCCTCCAGGTGCGAAGAATCTATATAATAATTGTCAAACGTGTATTTGTCTTTCCAAGCCCTACAGAAGCCTCCCGGTGACCTAGAAGACTGAATCTTTGTACACTTATAGTATTGATCTCCTGACAGAACCTAACAAGCCGAATTTTCGAATTCTCCGTCTAATGGTAATTCGTTCTATCTCTCTAGTGGTAATTCGACGAAACTTTAGTGGTAATTCGACTAAACTCTAGTGGTAATTCGACTAAACTCTAGTGGTAATTCGACTAAACTTTAGTGGTAATTCGACTAAACTTTAGTGGTAATTCGACGAAACTTTAGTGGTAATTCGACTAAACTCTAGTGATAATTCGACTAAACTCTAGTGATAATTCGACTAAACTTTAGTGGTAATTCGACTAAACTCTAGTGGTAATTCGACTAAACTCTAGTGATAATTCGACTAAACTTTAGCGGTAATTCGACTAAACTCTAGTGGTAATTCGACGAAACTTTAGCGGTAATTCGACTAAACTCTAGTGGTAATTCGAGTAAACTTTAGTGGTAATTCGACTAAACTGTAGTGGTAATTCGACGAAACTTTAGTGGTAATTCGACTAAACTCTAGTGGTAATTCGACTAAACTCTAGAGGTAATTTGACTAAACTCTAGTGATAATTCGACTAAACTGTAGTGGTAAATCGACTAAACTCTAGTGGTAATTCGACTAAACTCTAGTGGTAATTCGACTAAACTCTAGTGATAATTCGACTAAACTTTAGTGGTAATTCGACTAAACTCTAGTGGTAATTCGACTAAACTCTAGTGGTAATTTGACTAAACTCTAGTGATAATTCGACTAAACTTTAGTGGTAATTCGACTAAACTTTAGCGGTAATTCGACTAAACTCTAGTGGTAATTCGACGAAACTTTAGTGGTAATTCGACTAAACTCTAGTGGTAATTCGACTAAACTCTAGTGGTAATTCGACTAAACTCTAGTGATAATTCGACTAAACTTTAGTGGTAATTCGACTAAACTTTAGTGGTAATTCGACTAAACTCTAGTGATAATTCGACTAAACTCTAGTGATAATTCGACTAAACTTTAGTGGTAAATCGACTAAACTCTAGTGGTAATTCGACTAAACTATAGTGGTAATTCGACTAAACTCTAGTGGTAATTCGACTAAACTTTAGTGGTAATTCGACTAAACTCTAGTGGTAATTCGACTAAACTCTAGTGGTAATTCGACTAAACTCTAGTGATAATTCGACTAAACTTTAGTGGTAACTCGACTAAACTTTAGCGGTAATTCGACTAAACTCTAGTGGTAATTCGACGAAACTTTAGCGGTAATTCGACTAAACTCTAGTGGTAATTCGACTAAACTTTAGTGGTAATTCGACTAAACTTTAGTGGTAATTCGACGAAACTTTAGTGGTAATTCGACTAAACTCTAGTGATAATTCGACTAAACTCTAGTGATAATTCGACTAAACTTTAGTGGTAATTCGACTAAACTCTAGTGGTAATTCGACTAAACTCTAGTGATAATTCGACTAAACTTTAGCGGTAATTCGACTAAACTCTAGTGGTAATTCGACGAAACTTTAGCGGTAATTCGACTAAACTCTAGTGGTAATTCGAGTAAACTTTAGTGGTAATTCGACTAAACTGTAGTGGTAATTCGACGAAACTTTAGTGGTAATTCGACTAAACTCTAGTGGTAATTCGACTAAACTCTAGTGGTAATTCGACTAAACTCTAGTGATAATTCGACTAAACTTTAGTGGTAAATCGACTAAACTCTAGTGGTAATTCGACTAAACTCTAGTGGTAATTCGACTAAACTCTAGTGGTAATTCGACTAAACTCTAGTGATAATTCGACTAAACTCTAGTGGTAATTCGACTAAACTCTACTGGTAATTTGACTAAACTCTAGTGATAATTCGACTAAACTCTAGTGGTAATTCGACGAAACTTTAGTGGTAATTCGACTAAACTCTAGTGGTAATTCGACTAAACTCTAGTGGTAATTCGACTAAACTCTAGTGGTAATTCGACTAAACTCTAGTGGTAATTCGACGAAACTTTAGCGGTAATTCGACTAAACTCTAGTGGTAATTAGACGAAACTTTAGCGGTAATTCGACTAAACTCTAGTGGTAATTCGACTAAACTCTAGCGGTAATTCGACTAAACTTTAGTGGTAATTCGACTAAACTCTAGTGGTAATTCGACTAAACTTTAGTGGTAAATCGACTAAACTCTAGTGGTAATTCGACTAAACTCTAGTGGTAATTCGACTAAACTCTAGTGATAATTCGACTAAACTTTAGTGGTAATTCGACTAAACTTTAGTGGTAATTCGACTAAACTCTAGAGATAATTCGACTAAACTCTAGTGATAATTCGACTAAACTTTAGTGGTAAATCGACTAAATTCTAGTGGTAATTCGACTAAACTCTAGTGGTAATTCGACTAAACTCTAGTGATAATTCGACTAAACTTTAGTGGTAATTCGACTAAACTCTAGTGATAATTCGACTAAACTCTAGTGGTAACTCGACTAAACTTTAGCGGTAATTCGACTAAACTCTAGTGGTAATTCGACGAAACTTTAGCGGTAATTCGACTAAACTCTAGTGGTAATTAGACGAAACTTTAGCGGTAATTCGACTAAACTCTAGTGGTAATTCGACTAAACTTTAGCGGTAATTCGACTAAACTTTAGTGGTAATTCGACTAAACTGTAGTGGTAATTCGACGAAATTTTAGTGGTAATTCGACTAAACTCTAGTGGTAATTCGACTAAACTCTAGTGGTAATTCGACTAAACTCTAGTGATAATTCGACTAAACTTTAGTGGTAAATCGACTAAACTCTAGTGGTAATTCGACTAAACTTTAGTGGTAATTCGACTAAACTTTAGTGATAATTCGACTAAACTTTAGTGGTAATTCGACTAAACTTTAGTGGTAATTCGACGAAACTTTAGTGGTAATTCGACTAAACTTTAGTGGTAATTCGACTAAACTTTAGTGGTAATTCGACTAAACTTTAGTGATAATTCGACTAAACTTTAGTGGTAATTCGACTAAACTTTAGTGGTAATTCGACTAAACTTTAGTGGTAATTCGACTGAACTTTAGTGATAATTCGACTAAACTTTAGTGGTAATTCGACTAAACTTTAGTGATAATTCGACTAAACTTTAGTGGTAATTCGACTAAACTTTAGTGGTAATTCGACTAAACTTTAGTGATAATTCGACTAAACATTAGTGGTAATTCGACTAAACTTTAGTGGTAATTCGACGAAACTTTAGTGGTAATTCGACTAAACTTTAGTGATAATTCGACTAAACTTTAGTGGTAATTCGACTAAACTTTAGTGGTAATTCGACTAAACTTTAGTGGTAATTCGACTAAACTTTAGTGGTAATTCGACTAAACTTTAGTGGTAATTCGACTAAACTCTAGTGATAATTCGACTAAACTCTAGTGGTAATTCGACTAAACTCTAGTGGTAATTCGACTAAACTCTAGTGGCAATTTGACGAAACTTTAGTGGTAATTCGACTAAACTCTAGTGGTAATTCGACTAAACTTTAGCGGTAATTCGACTAAACTCTAGTGGTAATTCGACGAAACTTTAGTGGTAATTCGACT